>CM024239.1:99181722-99228165 GCA_013421045.1 Propylea japonica
AGAGGCGCTACTTTTTTCATTATAAACACGAATTCACTGCTCCAATTTAGTCTATAAATCACCTTCGAACATTCAAATAACTATTCGATTAGTTTCATTTCAGGTAATAATTAATGCAGAAACATCGAAATTCTAGAAGCACCACATATCCACAAATTATAAGGTAAGCCCGCTGTTTTTAATGGTAGATTTGGCACTGCCGCAGATTCATTCGCCCGAATAGGATTGCGATGCCTTCCCGTAAATCCCGCCATCATTTAGTACAAGTATCTCCAAACTGCGGCTAAATATTTCGGCCCTTCGATTTGCTGGTGGAGTGAACATGTGGCCCTTAGGCCGAAAAGTTTGGAGACCCTGATTTAGTGGTGCCAAACTTACCATGAAGACGGCAGGCTTTCCTTATAATTTGTGGATATGTGGTACTCTAGAATTTCGATGTTTTCGCATTAAATATTGAACCTGATGATGAACCTAATCGAATAGTTATTTGAAAGTTTGAGGTGATTTAAAGATTAAATTGGAGCAGTGAATTTGTGTTTTATAGAGAAAAAAGCATGAAGATGGAACATTCTTGGAACTTTGGGGGTCCATATTTTCTAAACTAAGACAGACCGCCACTTGTGTTTTCACTAATGTGTCAGGAAGACTCAATGAATAACGAACCAAAATCTGGTCGGTATCTGCTGGTCACCGGAATTCGATATTCACCAAATTTTTATTATTATCTTGTCGCATACCGGTCGAGAAAATCTACGCGCACATGCCCCAAGGATCATTCACGCGTCAAAACGAGTCGCCTCCACTCCGCTCTTCTCTTCGCGCCCCCTATATGACCGAGTGTCCATATGATTAAATACGAACACTTCTCCTGCAGAAAACGACGCATCCTTCGCTTCGTCTTAATGAGCGGGTCTCCATTGATTCAATGCTAACCTTTCGGCGCAAATCACGCTTCGTCTCTTGACGGGCCTCTTCGCCCAAAGCGTCAACCTTAAATGTCGCTTATTGCGCCGTTGTGATGGTCGTGCAGTAGTCGTAATATAAAATGACAAAACAAAAAAATAAAACGGTGTGTAAAATTCCTAAAAGATCTAATCATTTGATTTTTGATTCAAATAAGTTTCAAAACACTGTCATAATTGGAAAAAAAAGAGGAAAATGGGTGATATAATAGGAATAATAAAGTTTATTTTGATTGATA
This sequence comes from Propylea japonica, assembly GCA_013421045.1. Taxonomy (NCBI): domain Eukaryota; kingdom Metazoa; phylum Arthropoda; class Insecta; order Coleoptera; family Coccinellidae; genus Propylea; species Propylea japonica. The sequence goes on from CM024239.1 coordinate 99,182,924, forward strand.
AACAACATCAACTGCTTTCTATAGTCAAATGCCTGAAACTCCCGGTCTTGTCTTGTATAGTCCGTTCACGAAAGGTTGAGCCGTCGGTTGGCCATGGAATTTGGCATATTCCACTGTGTATATTAAAATTCAGGTTATGTTCTTGTCAGATTGATACGCAATGTTGTCAATATTGCATAGAGTTGTCTGATAACTCGCAATCTCGTTGAACGAAGCCGGTTATATTCGGCAACGTTGGCTTATTTTACGTTATGACAGAAAATACCGCCAACTTCAGATAAATAAAAAAAACGCCTACTATGTGCTCAACCTTTCGTGAACGGACTATACATAGACTAAACTAAACGGAGATTTTTTTAGTTTGTCTATGGTCTTGTAGTTCCATATTATACCAAAATGTTTTTATCAAAGATTATAATCTATGGTTTTTAGTTTGACGTACGAGAATATTCCGGTGCGTCGGGCGCCAAAATTTTCCTTTACAATTCATTGTTGCATGAAGCCTCTGGTGAAGTTTTTCTTCCGTTGTCAATATATTTCGGAAATTTGATTCATTAGAATTTTGGTAGGAGTGTGCATATGAGCTACAGATCAATAAAATTTTATGTTGATCTGAGATATAGGCAAAATTGTTCGCTTCAACTCAAGTTTAATAACGAAATTAACTATAAAAATACTACAAAACTGTTGTTCGGAATGAAATACTGCCAACAAATATGTAGACCAAGCTCGTGCCATATCACATCTCAAATCAGACTTAATTCTTTTTTCCTCTCTATATACAATCTAAACTTTTTTAGGCATTATATCCGGGGGGATCCCAAACCTTCTACTTATATCATGGCAACCAATCCAACGGCTACGCCAGGCAACACACAATACGTCAGCTATCTGCTTGAACCATAGAATAAAGAATCTTCTTTATTCAAAGGCTTGAACACAAATTCTCCGACATAGCAAGGCCATGCCTATACTCAGAGTTTTCGTTGATCTGAGAGTTTAGATGAGAGAATTCTGGCTTGTGGAAAAACAAATTGGGGTTATACTATAGTTTACAATTTATATTATGCTTTAAAATATTCTGCCGCAGCTAGAATTCAGAAAATGCCGAAGATTATTTCAGGAGGATAAACTAACACAAATTGATTCTTTTAAGCTTTTCATCGAAAGGATATTCTCAAATCAATATTCATTATCAACAATCATAATAGTTACTAATTTTCTAGAAAATTTCATGAAGATGTGAATCGAAAACAGGAAAGCATCCACCATTTATTACTCCAGATATAATATTTTGATTCGTTTTGAGCATGCAATGTTGTTCATCACATAATGTTTCCTTCAGTTTTTCTTCATTTTACTCGAATCTGTTCTTTCGAATTTCTACCTTATTATGAAAATATAATTCTCGAATACATTGACATTCATTGTTCGTTCAATGATATTTTATTCAATTCAAGTAGTAAATCTGTATTGTAAAATTTCAATCTTCTGTGCCCTACAAATCTTCAAAAGTTTGATATCCTAATTTGATATCGTTTCACCAAGTTCCTGACTTCACGTCAGAGCTTCCTTAAATTTTTTCCCTTCATTAAGTAGAATTAATTTGCGCTAAATTACCAAAGGATTACGTCGAATTACCAAATACTCTGTACCTATACGCCAATTATACGATTCAATGAAATCGTTAATTAATAGTGTTAGGTATAAGAATTGCACTACGCAGTGGGTTACGTCATATGGATTCTCCGAAAATTTCAGTTTATTACGAGTTTAATTTGACATCGTTCCAGGTGCAAAGACTAATGAAATCAAGGGGAGACTAGATTAATGATATAGCTATACATATCATCTGGAGCGTAATGAAATCTGCTATAATTGATGGTTCAGCCTCCTACCTCAATATAATATTTGATTATTTCGATTCGCGGAATTTTGTAGAAATCTGTCGATGGACATAATTAGCACATACGAGCATTGATTATTGATTTCATGATGTAACATATTGAAATTTAATTTTCGAGAGAAATAAACTGATGCGTAAATCTAGTTTAAGATCCAAACCTTCCTTATCGAATGCGTTTACCTAATGCCTTAGGACCCTTAGGTATACAATAAACGAACTAGCGTCTCTGATTTCTGATGATGTAAGCAATCTAAATAAAATTTTAACTATTCAGCACTCTATTATGTACAGGGTGATTCACTTATCTTGGTAACCTAATTTTTCTCGAAAAGGGATGAATATTTTTTATTCTGTTGACGGTATATGGTACAAGTCAATGTTGACTTCAATAAAAAAAAATGTTATGTTAAATGCAACATTTCAAATCATATGATCCATATACTTATACAGGCCATTATTATCCATACATAAATTATATATTTTCCTCAGTTCATTATGGGGTTAGGTGTAAGAACAGGTGGGGGTTGCGCAGATGCACAATTTCCCACACTGAACCTCGCCCTATTTATTTATTTATTTGAATATTAATGTATTTAACATAATTATTAATAAAAACCTTTATTATTATTATTATTATAGTTACTTATCCAATAAACCCTAATATTTTGGCTAAAGTAACTTGGTATAATGAAATAAGGAAAAATATAATTTATGTATGGATCATATAGCCGATATATGTTTAGAATATGATGACTTGACATGTTTCGTTTGTTATTTAAAAAATGTTTATTGTTATAAAATATGATGTTTCAGAAATAGTTTGCTACAAGGTCTCTTTGATTGATACAGTCACTGTCCTGGAGAAAAAAAATTGATAACGTCACGACGCCTGGCATCTTAATCAAAAAATTAAATTAAATAGGTTACCAAGATAAGTGAATCAACCTGTACAGTGCCGGCAAAAAAAAGGGAACGACACTACAGAACATAATATATGTGGCTTTTTTCAGTTGAGTAAATGAGACTTCGACACAATGGTTATATTATAAATATTGACATTGCTAGTAATTTGAAGTAGAGCCCGAATACCATGGATATATACATGGACATACAGGGTGTCCCATTACTCGACGTCAACCCGGAACCGGGTGAAAAGGCAAGTAATGCTGGGGTCAGAAAAATATAAAAAAAAATCTAAGTTGCATGATTTTAAAATAATGAGCATTTTGAAAAAACACGCAAAAATTCCACACCCTGTGGCAGTCTTTTCGCTCCTGTTGCCCCAAATATCAACTTTTTCCAACTTTTTTCTTTGCTGTGTAACCTTGAATAATGCTTGTCTAAACTGTAATCAAAATTTTGATACCAGCTGATCTAGGTTTCATATAAATAGGGTAATAGAAAAATATTGTTCCAAATATAGATTAAATGATCAGTTGAATGGTTATAAGTATACCTGTATTAAGCCTGCATTGTTCCAATATTACTTTGTGACATTCATGGGTTTCATCCCGTTGTATTCTAATTGTTCTGACAATCAATGAGTAATATATTGGTTTCGCAAACCTCAATGGAATTTCCAGTGAATCATATTAGAAATAATGCAGGATGCTCAGAAAAACGTTTATTCGCTTTTTGTTTCGTTGTCAGGTTTTCGAGAGAAAACTGAATTACAGTTCACAACGATGCCCACTATGGCCACTTTATTGTGAAGTGCCTTCCTCACTAATAAAAACATTTCAACCCTTATGATAATACGTGAACTAACGATCCTAATACAGAAAACCGTGAGGACCTAATAATCTTTCACATTATGTTGTCGGATACATGACTTTTACAATTGAATAAGTTATAAAAAGTTGTATTTGTTGTAATCTATTGTTGAAAAATTTCCAGCTATTTCCACATTAAAATTTTCTGGGTACCAGCAAAGTGAGGAGAGATAGGAATACAAAACGAGAGGAGAGAGTTCTTGAACGCAGAAAAAAATTTGAAAATGCTAGAACCAATGCAACTGCAGAAGAAAATCAATATGTAATCAAGAGCAAGAGAGCTCAACTGATACTGCTGTCGGAAAATGGAGTAACAGAAACTATTCCGAATTTCGAATTGAAAATCTTATTGGTACAATTTTATGCTGTAATATACAACAATAAACATGTTATGTTTGTTATCAATCAACTCACCAACTCGAGGAAAACATTTACTGTCAAAAGAAATATCAAAGACCTGCGTATATAAATAAATAGGTTGATTGAGGTTTCTTGGGTTTTTTAGCACTAAGTTTTACCAGTAAATAGTTATTTACTTTTAATAAAAATATATTGACTCCGACATATGTTTCGGCCTTATTATGGCCTTTTTCAAGGATTGTACAACCATCAATAATTCCTGTAAAATACAAATAATGAACATCACAATGGATCAATTTAAAATTTTCCTACACTTACTATTTTCGTCAAAATATTAAATAAATAGTAATAAAATATTCAAAATCAAATATTATTATTATATATTATTATTAAAAGTTATATGCCATCAAAGGACACACGTGATCTTACCACTAAGCAAAAAAACATCGCAGTTTCGTTACTGATACGTTGAAAGTTACATTGTTACGTTATTCAAAAAAGATTTGTTACGGCCTTTTCTTGTTCATAGTTACGTAAAATGTCCGCCAACATGACAAAATCCCAGTTACGTTTACAAATAAACGTTTTTGTTACAAAACTGTAACATATTATTTTCGTTCTTGGAATGTTCCAGTTACCTCGTAATTTTAACGTTACGATTATGTAACTAAAGTTACGTTTTCGTTTCGAAGCACATACATATTAGTTTCGTTTTTGAGATGTTCTTTTTAGTGCAGAATGACTAAAACGTTACATTCGTGTAACGCTTCTAAATCGAAACTAAAACAAACCTACTTTTAGTAGAAAATCGGTCCAAAAAATAATTATATCGTGCGTTCAAAAAAATTCGTTGTCAAGTAGGCTGTGGATTCTATTTTTCTCCCCATAGACTCTTAGGAAAAATTGAATCCACAGCTTACTTGACAACGAATTTTTTGAACGCACGATATAATTATTTTTTTGGGTCGATTTTCCACTAAAATAGGTTTTTTTGAGTTTCGATTTAGAAGCTTTACATGAATGTTACGTTTTAGTCATTCTGCGTTCAAAAAAATTCGTTGTCAAGTAGGTTGTGAATTCTATTTTTCCCCTCATAGACTCTTAGGAAAAATAGAATCCACAGCTTACTTGACAACGATTTTTTTTGAACGCACGTTACTTTCCTTTGCAAAAAGTTCATTGATAGCTCATACCGACAGGTATAATGGTATGTGTAGCACCAGTTTTTTCTATTGATAATAATTCATATTGAACTTTTGATAAGAGAAAATATATAATTACCTTATTTGGTCGATTTCCCACTAAAAATACATGATGACTCTCTTCACATTTTATATTATATCTGTATCAGAATAGCACTATAGTATTGAGTTCTTATCACTATCACCGCTCTAACCTAAACGCACCCCAATACAATTAATAAATATTCCAAACATTAATTGAAACACTTTATAGGTAGTTATTCAATTGTTTCAAAATAATAAGACTGTAGATTGAAATGAAAAATATATTCTATTTTACTTATGTATATAAATATGCCCATATAGTAAGATTTATGTAGAGCATCTGCTGCAAACCTCTGAAAAATAAATCAAATATTAGAAGTTAAAAAAGGAGTTATCCATTAATATATCACTCATTTCTTGAATAATTTTATTTGGGAACACCCTGTATATTAGGGAATGATTTCCTGAGATGTAGAATTGAAAGTATAAAGTGCATGCTTTCCAACAAATTTTTTAAAACATCTGGTTTGGCAGCTATGGAAGCGTAACGGACTATTGCAGGACCCTGTATACATATGTATACTAAACTAATTACTGACCTCTATTTATCAATTTATAATCGCATCCTATGCTGTGGCATATAATATATATAATATAAGTAAGGGTAAAAACAGGAGATTCTTTCCCTATAATTAGCTAACTAATAAACGAATTTAGTACTTACTTTACGATTCATGTTCCTCTACTCTGAACACAGTTTTTAAAAGGAACGAATGCAAATGCACAAAACGAAAAATGATATAATTATTCAGGCGCTGGCTGGAATCTTTGAATATATAAAACACACTATATTCAAAGGCTGGAATACTTTGGTATAATAATTTATAGGTTATGGTTGGCGTTGGCGGTGTGGCGACGAAACTGATACAATTAAAATTAACGTTTTTTAGATTAACAAGAATGTTACGTTTGTGTTACATTTCATTTCTCTTTAACAAAGAAGTTGACCCAAAAACGTGTCAGCGATGTAAACCTAAAACATTTTTTCAACCTACATAAATGCTACGTGTCTAGCACGTTTTGTTGATAACGTTAAAATCATATGCTTACATTCAACATTCCAAAAACATAATCAATTTCAACGTCACACAAAATCGTACCAGTTGCGTCAATTAGATATTTAAAGGAGAACATCTTCTAAGTTACTTGAAAATAACGTAACTCAACGTAAGAATGACGTTTCTTGCTTAGTGGGTATGATGGCACCCGTAACCAAATTTTAAAAAAGCTATAATCCGTATTTTCATGAGTTTATATTGAAACTATTTATAAGAATGCATACTACATACGAGTATCTGTGAATCTGTACATTCGATGAAATAGAAAAATATTCCTTCAATGAAATATGTAAATAATTCGTTAAGGGTGCCAACATGGGCACACTTCCCCTAGCGATAAATGAAAAATCATGCGTTCAACAGTAACGCAGTAAGTATTGTTTAAATAAATAGCTCTATTTTTAAATGAAAGTCATCAGTTAATATACTTCTTTTTGATCTTTGAGTTTTTCCTTTTCGTACATGTTTTTTTCTATATATTCACTTATAATGACAAATGAAAGGATCGTGTGATTATTTATTGTGCTTTCCAAGTTAAACACTTTCAGCTATCACAGGTATCATGTGAGTATGATGGAAGGCAGTTACTTTTGAAATGATAACCTACTCCTGCAATTTTAATTCAATTTATGATACTTAATGCTTTTCCAATGAAATTATCATTCTTATCATAGTATGGGAGTCTGAAAAAAGAAGAAGCATAACTGTAAACTCCATAAATAAACATAATTTTCACCAGAAATGTGTATTGAAGCAGAAAACGAACTCACCTTTGAATCAGCCGTTCTTTAAGCCCCCTCAATTTGGCACCTATATTTTTTAACTCAGTCTTCAAAGCTGTGATTTTCATTGATCCGTAATTCATATTTTCTGTAATTAATCGGAATATTTATCTATAATAAATAAGAATATTTATGTGAAATTTTCAATGCAGTCACATGAAAAAAACCTTATAGCCCCCAATCGGAACTCCATTCAGAAATAGGGTCAAATAAAATTTTTGAACGTCCTGTGTACGTAAAAACGTGAAATTTTTCTTGAAATTTTCATTAACTTCACAGGTGTTCAACCCATGTTAGAAATCAGTAGCATACCTTTTTTTTTAGTATACAGTTGGGGCAAGCGAAATGTGAACGATTTTTTTTTCCTATTATACTGTGGGCTCCATTCATATACAGGATGTCCCATTACTCGACGTCAACCCGGAACCGGGTGAAAAGGCAAGTAATGCTGGTTATCAGAAAAATATAAAAAAAATCTAAGTTGCATGATTTTAAAATAATGCGCATTTAAAAAAACACGCAAATTCCACACCCTGTGACAGTCTTTTCGCTCCTGTTGCCACAAATATCAACTTTTTCCAACTTTTTTCTTGGCTGTGTAATGCTGTGTAATGCTTGTCTAAACTGTAATCAAAATTTTGATACCAGCTGATCTAGGTTCATATAAATAGGGCTTACTTCTCAGAAAAAAAATTCGAAATAAACAATCGCCTAGTTTCAACTGACTGTATTGAGAAAAAATGTACTACGTAGGTTTGGCATGTTTTTTCAAAAGTTGGCGCATTTAGTGAGGATTCCAAAAAGGTATAATACTTGTTTAATTGCAGCTGCCGTAGTTCAAATTTATTTTCGATTGCCTTTGAATACACTTTTTCGTTAACTGCTTCCCAGTAATAGAGTCCACTGGGTTCAAGTCCGGTGAACGGGCCGGCCACGAGATTGGACCAGAACGTCCGATCCATCTTCCGGGAAAAAATGTTACCAGAAAAAAAAATTTCAGAGAAATTTCTCAGGAAAAATTTTTTCTGGAAAAATTATTTTCTCTGCAAATTATTTTTTTTTTAAAAACATTTTTCCCGGAAGATGGATCGGACTTTCTGGTCCAATCTCGCGGCCGGCCCGTTCACCGGACCTGAACCCATTGGACTCTATTACTGGGAAGCAGTTAACGAAAAGGTGTATTCAAAGGCAATCGAAAATAAATTTGAACTACGGCAGCTGCAATTAAACAAGTATTATACCTTTTTGGAATCCTCACTAAATGCGCCAACTTTTGAAAAAACATGCCAAACCTACGTAGTACATTTTTTTTCAATACAGTCAGTTGAAACTAGGCGATTGTTTATTTCGAATTTTTTTTCTGAGAAGTAAGCCCTATTTATATGAAACCTAGATCAGCTGGTATCAAAATTTTGATTACAGTTCAGACAAGCATTACACAGTACACACATTACAAAAAGTTGGAAAAAGTTGATATTTGTGGCAACAGGAGCGAAAAGACTGTCACAGGGTGTGGAATTTTGCGTGTTTTTTTAAATGCGCATTATTTTAAAATCATGCAACTTAGATTTTTTTATATTTTTCTGATAACCAGCATTACTTGCCTTTTCACCCGGTTCCGGGTTGACGTCGAGTAATGGGACATCCTGTATATGAATGGAGCCCACAGTATAATAGGAAAAAAAAATCGTTCACATTTCGCTTGCCCCAACTGTATACTAAAAAAAAAGTATGCTACTGATTTCTAACATGGGTTGAACACCTGTGAAGTTAATGAAAATTTCAAGAAAAAATTTCACGTTTTACGTACACAGGACGTTCAAAAATTTTATTTGACCCTATTTCTGAATGGAGTTCCGATTGGGGGCTATAAGGTTTTTTTCATGTGACTGCATTGAAAATTTCACATAAATATTCTTATTTATTACAGATAAATATTCCGATTAATTACAGAAAATATGAATTACGAATCAATGAAAATCACAGCTTTGAAGACTGAGTTAAAAAATATAGGTGCCAAATTGAGGGGGCTTAAAGAACGGCTGATTCAAAGGTGAGTTCGTTTTCTGCTTCAATACACATTTCTGGTGAAAATTATGTTTATTTATGGAGTTTACAGTTATGCTTCTTCTTTTTTCAGACTCCCATACTATGATAAGAATGATAATTTCATTGGAAAAGCATTAAGTATCATAAATTGAATTAAAATTGCAGGAGTAGGTTATCATTTCAAAAGTAACTGCCTTCCATCATACTCACATGATACCTGTGATAGCTGAAAAGTGTTTAACTTGGAAAGCACAATAAATAATCACACGATCCTTTCATTTGTCATTATAAGTGAATATATAGAAAAAAACATGTACGAAAAGGAAAAACTCAAAGATCAATAAGAAGTATATTAACTGATGACTTTCATTTAAAAATAGAGCTATTTATTTAAACAATACTTACTGCGTTACTGTTGAACGCATGATTTTTCATTTATCGCTAGGGGAAGTGTGCCCATGTTGGCACCCTTAACGAATTATTTACATATTTCATTGAAGGAATATTTTTCTATTTCATCGAATGTACAGATTCACAGATACTCGTATGTAGTATGCATTCTTATAAATAGTTTCAATATAAACTCATGAAAATACGGATTATAGCTTTTTTAAAAATTTGGTTACGGGTGCCATCATAAGATCACGTGTGTCCTTTGATGGCATATAACTTTTAATAAATAATATATAATAATAATATTTGATTTTGAATATTTTATTTACTATTTATTTAATATTTTGACGAAAATAGTAAGTGTAGGAAAATTTTAAATTGATCCATTGTGATGTTCATTATTTGTATTTTACAGGAATTATTGATGGTTGTACAATCCTTGAAAAAGGCCATAATAAGGCCGAAACATATGTCGGAGTCAATATATTTTATTAAAAGTAAATAACTATTTACTGGTAAAACTTAGTGCTAAAAAAACCCAAGAAACCTCAATCAACCTATTTATTTATATACGCAGGTCTTTGATATTTCTTTTGACAGTAAATGTTTTCCTCGAGTTCGTGAGTTGATTGATAACAAACATAACATGTTTATTGTTGTATATTACAGCATAAAATTGTACCAATAAGATTTTCAATTCGAAATTCGGAATAGTTTCTGTTACTCCATTTTCCGACAGCAGTATCAGTTGAGCTCTCTTGCTCTTGATTACATATTGATTTTCCTCTGCAGTTGCATTGATTCTAGCATTTTCAAATTTCTTTCTGCGTTCAAGAACTCTCTCCACTCGTTTTGTATTCCTATCTCTCCTCACTTTGCTGGTACCCAGAAAATTTTAATGTGGGAATAGCTGGAAATTTTGCAACAATAGATTACAACAAATACAACTTTTTATAACGTATTCAATTGTAAAAGTCATGTATCCGACAACATAATGTGAAAGATTATTAGGTCCTCACGGTTTTCTGTATTAGGATCGTTAGTTCACGTATTATCATAAGGGTTGAAATGTTTTTATTAGTGAGGAAGGCACTTCACATAGAGTGGCCATAGTGGGCATCGTTGTGAACTGAAATTCAGTTTTCTCTCGAAAACCTGACAACGAAACAAAAACGAATAAACGTTTTCTGAGGAGCCTGCATTATTTCTAATATGATTCACTGGAAATTCCATTGAGGTTTGCGAAACCAATATATTACTCATTGATTGTCAGAACAATTAGAATACAACGGGATGAAACCCATGAATGTCACAAAGTAATATTGGAACAATGCAGGCTTAATACAGGTATACTTATAACCATTCAACTGATCATTTAATCTATATTTGGAACAATATTTTCTATTACCCGCGCGCAAAATATACACAATACAGAAAGAAATACAAGAATTTCAGGAATTTATAATCACCTGCCATCAAGACTTCCAAGAAGTCTGTTTTTCAGGAAACACTTCTCGTAATAATGAAATCGACAAAAAAATATCCAAAAATGTTGGAGAGTCATCAGCGTATCAGCCTTTCAAATGACATATGACTAATTGTGAATGCAATGCCGAAATGGTAACCGGAACATTTCAATACTTCTAAAATTTCTTAAAAAGTCGTTTATTTCTATAACAGAGAGCAATTCAGAACAATGCACAAGACCCCCTGCCAAATTACATTAGATGTAGGTACATCAACTGATGATCCCAGTACTCCAACGAGTCGTCGAAATCGAAAATAGTATGCACACCTGAATAGTAGTCAGAATTTGACCAAAATTTCAAAAGAATTATTCTCAAACAAGGAACAAATGACAAACATTTGGTTTGATTTTTGTATGTTTTTTTCTTTTCTGAAAATAATTGTATTTATGATACAGATACATTGGCAAAATTTCTTCAACATCATTATCAAGAAAAGAAACCAACTTATGTAATTCGATACTATACAGTATGTTAATAAATGATCAGCTGATATTTGAAGGAAAGTTAATACCTACTAACATTTTGGATTCAGCGTGCAAAATTTTTCAGAGAATTTTTTTTCGTTAACACAATGATAGATATAAGGTATTCCTAATACTTCTGTGAAATTTGGTACACATTCACAGTGAATCAATATACATTTTTTCGCGAAAAATTTCATTATCGTCATCAGTGCTACCCGTGGTAGTGCCAACACTTTTAGTTTTAGCGGGAATTTCAGACTTCGGAAAAACAAGATTTATTTTTTTATTTTTTTGAGAATTATTTACCATGAATCGATAAATTTATTCAGTATTATAGGCTATACTTAGTTTTATTTATTTTTAAATCATTTCATAAATAACAGAATATATCAAAACACTACAGTTTGCACGGTGGAAAAAGCATCATTGTAGACCGAGATTTCATAACTAGATCAGAATAATAGGTTCACTTCCAATCTCTACCAGAATGTAGCATTTCCGAATCTAAAAAACTAGATTTTTTATTTCTTGCGAACATGCTAGACGTTGATTTCCTGTACATGTCCAAAATATAAATTAAGAACCATTTATGATTATGTCATAATTAGGTTAGGTGGGTACTGTACTGAAAATATGATGGATAGTCGGATGATATAATTCGAAAATTGTTTTGAAGTTGAAAGTTCCAATTTTGAAAGGAATTCATCATTCATTTACCTGCGTGGTGTCCTAAAATTACCAATTAAGTAAATATAGACCTATAGTGACAACAAGGAAAATTTTCCCAATAAACTAAAGATCTAAGGGCCGTTTTCATAGTCATCCCTCAAGGTGAGGTGAGGGTTAGTGTGAGTGTAAGATCGCCCTTGAGTAGCTGTAGCCGTTTCATAAAGTATACTCATTTCATGGGTGCTAGCGCCTTTTCTCAATTTGAGGCTAGCAAAAATCGCCCTCCACTCACTGAGTACGCTTTAGGAAACGGCTACAGCTATTCAATCTAACACAGTTACGTTACCCTTAGGGGCTACCTATAAATACGGTCCAAACTCTTTTCACTTCGAAGAAACAGCGTATCCAAAATAGAGATATTTTTCCTTTTTATCAAGATTATGCGAACTCGACATTGGCTTTCACATACAGGGTGTCCCCATTGGCGATTATAGATCGTATTTTAGACAGATTCGACACAACTCATATAATACGAAATTGCATCGTTAAGGAGCTAGTGCCCTTTGAAGATGACGTCCTGTCCACACTATTTGCCACATATTCGCAAAACGGAGTCACATAAAGTGCTGAAAGTTTACACATTGGCTAATATCAAAAATACGCATCGATTAGATTGAGTGCATCTCTTTCATGTCAAGCACAATCGTATCTTTTAAGGGGGGGGGGAGTGTTGTTGTTGGCGAAGGGTATTTTTAGTTGAAAATTTTTTAACTTTCATTATTTCGCGAGATTTACATCATATTCATAAACTCTGATGTTTTTTCTTGAAAAAGATGCTCTTGTATAATAACGCCCAGATGCACCATTTCTGAAAAAAATAGATTTGAAATTTTCTCTCTTTTCACTAAGTCTTTAGAGTTAGTTAAATGATAAAAATAATTTTTTTCTCAGAAATGCTGCATCTGGGCATTATTATACAAGAGCATTTTTTTCAAGAAAAAACATCAGAGTTTATGAATATGATGTAAATCTCGCGAAATAATGAAAGTTAAAAAAGTTTCAACTAAAAATACCCTTCGCCCCCCCAAATGATACGATTGTGCTTGACATGAAAGAAATGCACTCAATCTAATCGATGCGTAATTTCGATATTAGCCAATGTGTAAACTTTCAGCACTTTATTATGTGGACAGGACGTCATCTTCAAAGGGCACTAGCTCCTTAACTATGCAATTTTGCATTATATGATTTGGGCCGAATCTGTCTAAAATATGATTTATAATGTCCACTAGAAGTTTGTCGGTCTAATTACGGGACACCCTGTATAACCAAATAAAAAAACCTACACCAATAGTGGCAATAGTCCTCAAGGCTCAGGATATTAAAATTTGGATAACTTCGCAAGTTGCAAAAGCTTCTTAATTTACGACAGGGCTTGAAGGCATTACCTATTCACTTCTATAGAAGTATACCTGTTATCTGGACAGTGGGATGAAGCCTTCAAAATATTTCGTCTGGTCACAATGCAAATATGACAATATTTCACTGAACAAAAAAGGTATTTCCGTTAGTTCTTTGACTCATCCATTCTCGGAAAAAAAACTTTCTAATAGACAATTGTAGAAACGCTGGGACGTTTTTACTTTTACGCAAGAGCTAATATTCTAAAAAGGATAATAAAAGAATTGCTGTTCTTAAATTCACATATTATTTGAAAACAATAGAAATGGTAGTTGTTAGTTTAATTTCTGAAAAATTAACCTGAAAATGTAGCAGGTTTGGAAGTTCAGGGGTCAATTACTTCTAATTCAATAAAAAAAATGTTCTCAGGCATATTTATTTTCAATAACGATATAAAGCAGTAACTATACCTGAGAACGCAGAGTTCTTCTATGAATATCTACAACTGAGTTGAAGAAAGTTGGAAATTTTCAAGGTTGATGCAGAGCTTCATATGATGGTTAAGCTTACAAGATTGAATTCATGTTTTCAAAAGACAATACAAAAACCTTTCGGATGCTTTATTAGGGCTCGTGAAAATGGGATTTTTTATAAGAAAGTTATTGGGTTTACTTTTACTTGAAAATTTCAATATGCATAGACCATTTCCAGCAGTGTATGTGTATCATTTCTACATGAATCACAAATAACAAACGCCTATGGCCTGTAAAGATTTTAGTTAATTTTGAGCTCTCGTTCTACTTAAACGAATGCTATCTCGCTTTGCGAAATGTCTGTAAGTTGCAAATTTTGAGCCAAAAATGGTCTCAAACTATAGATCCCCTGATGACGAATCCGTGGTCAAATTCAATTCTGTTCGTGGGGCTGGCCGTCCGTTAGCACGATAACACGAAGGGATTGTCCTAGAGACTTGAGATTTTCAGGGTGAGTTTGGTTCGTTACAGGGTGTTCCATAAAATATGGTCGTTCAAAATTTTTGTTGCTCAATATCTGTTTCAATAACAGCAAAACGAAACCAATCGAAATTCTGCAGCCATATGCAGCATGCTCATAATAAGCCTCATGCAAAATTTTGTGGCCATAGTGAAAACAGAACCATTGCAAATTCAATTGGAATATTGAAAAGAAGAGTGTCTATATTTCCTTAACAAGATATCAGATTCGAGTGAAATTCATTTTGTGAAGGAAGATTGAAATACTGAATGTTCATGCAAAATTTCAAGATGATCGCATATTCAGAACTATAGAATTAATTGTCAAGTTTTTTCATATTTTTGTTAAGGAGAAATTTCTAGAATATTATTCCGACTGTGCTGATGAGATTTTCTATTTATATATTCAGTATCAATCTCAAATCCTATACAAAATAAAAAAGATAATAAAAAGAATTTGCTCTGGGCTTTCTTAATTTTCTTATTCTTATGTTTTCACCTTGTCAAATAAAGAAATTTAGGTTATTAGGTACCCTATTGCGTTTGCTATCTGTGATTCATCTAGAAATAATGCATATATTGCAGCATCTAATGCACAATGAAAAACAAGTTTAAGACATCAACATGGAAGTGAGTAGTAAGTTTACAAATACAGTGGAACTTCCCTATAACGAACGTCTGTAAAATGAATTTCTCTGTATAATAAATTTCGTTCAAGACATTGCACCTTGAGTCCAAATTCCATGTTAAAAACACCCTCTAAAACGTAGTAAATTCTCTCTATAACGAAATATTCAAAGAACATCACTCTTTGAATGGGTATTGGTAAGTAGGTAAAAGGGTGGGTTTTTTTCCAAATTCTTCCGGGCGTACGTAATAAATCCCGACTTTAAACTAAATCATAACGGCGGGCAGAGAGATCCTTCTGAAACAGTTTTAAATACACACATTTACATACAAATGATAAACTTAAATTTATCAGCGAAGTCGACCGCGACATTGCCGACTATAGAAACAAATTTTCTGTATAACGAAATTTCTTTATAACGAAAATTTTGCGGATTTAGCGGTTTCGTTGTAGAGAAGTTCCACTGTATGTATTATTTCTTTGCAATTTTTAAGCGAAAAATCATCTTTATTCGAAAATTTAACAATAACTCAATAAGCAAATCCTGAAAATTTTCGATGTCACGAAGGCCTGTGAAGATTTCAATATTTTTTTTCTTATATTTTCAGGATATATTTATTGAGTTTGACGCTTTGGAATAAAAGTTGGTTTATTGCTTAAAAATGGGAAGTCATTTTCAGTGTTTTGTAAGCAGTTGGTCACTCTATTCCTCAATAAATTAACCTGAGAAGTGCGCGCCTTTTTCGCAGATGAGGAGAAGAAGCACCTACGGATGATTCTGCAAAACCCATTACATCAAGGTAAATCCGCTTACAACACAATGCTTTAGATCCCGGTGCGCATGATTCATACCGTTTGGAATGAATGAAGTTTACGGAGACGCAGAGTTCGTTTGGTGCATGCTTTGAGTGCTAAATTTCTGTTGGTGTAGGCTGCGTCTCGAAGAACAGTCTTTCTATTTCGGAAATGCCGATGACATCTCAACGCGTTCAATGTTTTGATGACTGAAAACTTAAGTTTGAATACAATTAAGAACACAAGTGACATATTTCAGTGCAGTTTGGATTAAATGACTCAAAAATATTGTTTCACCATTTGCCGATTGTTTATTGTTCGGTAATTCCTAGAAATGACGAAGTTTACCGCAGTGATTTCTCTTTTTTGTGTGGCGGCGATTTTTCAAGTTGTTCTTGGAATTGAAACCTATTGTCTGAACAATAATTATGTTACCAATGGTTCGCATATGCAATTTACTAAGAACCCAGTATCGAGGAATTTGCCATAGTTGGAACTTTTAAAGGACTGCACTGTTGTGCAAAAAATTACAGAAGTATTGAATGGTGAGTAATTATTATTGAGTAGATTCATTCTCGACCTTTTCAATTATCAAATGTAGACATTTCAACATTAAACTGATTTAATAAGTAATTCAGATAAAGTCAAATAAACCGCACTTGAATAATTAGATGACAGCTGTAACAATAATCTGCAAACTTTGTTATCTGATTAATCATTGAATCA
Source organism: Propylea japonica (assembly GCA_013421045.1). NCBI lineage: Eukaryota > Metazoa > Arthropoda > Insecta > Coleoptera > Coccinellidae > Propylea > Propylea japonica. The sequence goes on from CM024239.1 coordinate 99,199,734, forward strand.
ACATGAGGTCAAGCATCAAAAGGTTCGAAAATATTAGAAAACAATCATTGCTACTGAATATCGTAGTTTGCTGAGGTTTTGATCAAGATTTTGTTTTATTTTGTTAAATAATTTTAATAAAACTGAGATCTCTTTCGTGACTGAATAGGATTACACTGAATTATTGTAACAGTTGACAATTGAAAAGTCAGTAAAAACATAATGCTTTCAAATTGAAGATGTATATCAATATTTGTTGATGGTTTGAGAAAAATAAGAATATGGAAATTTTGTTAGTTATGCACTACAACACAACAAAGGTTGGACCGAGGGTTGGACATACACAATTATTTCACTAATTAATAATTGAATACATATTATGTATATTCCAAAATCTGTAATTATGGTTTGAGAGAATCAACCAAAATTTTTGATATTTTGTCACTTTATTATTTTAGGTTTTGTATTTCTGCAATTGTTTCTCCTGAAGTATCACTTTACCGCACATTTTTCGGACAAATGTATATTTGTTCAATTTGTGAATTATAAAGCCTCAAAAACGAGATCAAACTATGATGGCATACCTATAATCAATTGAAATTTTCATTTCAAAATGATCGAATTTTCAGAAATTATCAACCTGAAATCCTCCAAAAATTAGTAGTAGCACCCATGATTTGATTTATTCAGGAGCGTATCCAGAGAGCGAGTCTGGGGGGGTAGTGTTAAGTTTTAGCCAGTGAACTTATACTGATCTTGAGGGGGGGAATACCTATTTAAATGGCTAAAAAATTGAGCATTAAAATGGGTCATTAATGCTCAATTTCGTACACATTAAAATCACCTTCTATTACGAGGTCGGCGGAAAAATATCTTGATCATTAGTCGCTGTCTTTAATAACCTAGTTGATTAAATAACTATTATAGTTTACAATACAGTTGTACGAAGAATATTGTTTCTATCTCGACTGTAGTACATATTATATAAAGTACAACTTTCAGCTGTAGATAGAAAATAATTATTCTCAAAAGGTACGGTATTCGACATGACTCGAAAAAATTGTCCAGAAAGTAATAATTGTTCATTGATTATGTGCGAGAAAAACATGAAAATTTGATATAAGATATAAAACTTTAATTTCTGAGCCATCTTGAAATTGAGACCTGAGAAAATCTTTCCGCTAAAAAACCACGTTCTTACTTTTGCTGCGGAATAGAAAGATGAAATGCAGCTGATGCTATTTTCAAAACAGAATGATGCAATGTTTCGCAATCAAGAAAGTTAATAAACCTATTTCTTCTGTTGTTTACAGTTCATTTGTAATTTGCTTGGTAATTTCTTATCAGAATAAATAATTCGCTTTTTCTAACCACGAATTTCTAGAGGATCTGTGATAATTTATGTCCTAATTTCTTATCGTTCACACTTCATGAGACATCCCACTCATTTCTCACAATTTATTTCTTTTTGCGACAAGGTTTGATGAAAGCACAATATATAATAGCCGTTGCCACCGCCCATTGCAAAATGAACTAACTGACTTTCTCACGCTATATTTGATATTCCTAGAAGTCAAATCATAATGTTTATAAACAAATATCAGTGCTCTCTAAGTTTCATTATCATTTCGGAGAAAGATAAGACTGGTTAAATTATGATAATATTTTATATACAGCTGTAAATTAATATCGGCTCTCCTTTAACCTTTTTAATTATTTTTTTTTACTTAACCATTTTGCCTCGATTTGACATAATATGACGAATACCTACTGAACTTTTGTAGTGGACAAATAGGTTTGAAAAAATATTGTTTCGAATTTGATATAACTAAGTAATGTCAGAATAATATTATACAACTATAGTCCATTCACGAAAGGTTGAGCCGTCGGTTGGCCATGGAAATTTGGCATATTCCACTGTGTATATTAAAATTTTAGGTTATGTTTTTTATTTTCTTGTCAGATTGATACGCAATGTTGTCAATATTGCATAGAGTTCTCTGATAACTCGCAAGTTCGTAGGACGACGCCGGGTACATTCGGCAACGTTGAGTTCATTTTACGTAATGTCAGCAAATACTGCCAACTTCAGATAAATAAAGAAACGCCTACTATGTGCTCAACCTTTCGTGAACGGACTATATAGTCGGTCCACCATTTATCTGAAGTTGGCAGTATTTGCTGTCATTACTTAAATAAAGTCAACGTTGCCTCGTCCGACGAGCTTGCGAATTATCAACTCTCTTGCAATATTGACAACATTGCGTATCAATCTGATAAGAAAATAAACAACATAACCTAAAATTTTAATATACACAGTGGAATATGCCAAATTTCCATGGCCAACCGAACGCTCAACCTTTCTTGAACGGACTATACTTCATGAACGGACTATTCTTCATGAACGAATTGATTCAGTGCTCGGTACATCTAATTAATTGCATCAAAAACACTATCATTTGAATATAACATTAATTATTCAGAATATCAATACACTGCTATTCATTATGGTTATTTATCGATGGTTTTCAATAAATTCGTAGTACATAATTAGAAATAACTCTCCTGTATTGTTTTTTTTCAATTAACACGTAATTTTTCCGTTTAATTTTCATAGCATGCCCTTTCTGTTTTTCTCAGAATCAGTTCGTTGCATCACTTTTCGATTATCAGTTGTAAGTACTGAACGAGGTACTGAATATTCAAAAGCAAAAATTTCAATTATATGAGCTTTTTCCGCATTGATAGTTCCGATATTGATTTAGTTACGAAGGGAAGTGAATAAATTCATCGAATTCTGGGAACTTGTCAGTGTAATTTATTGGTATATTTTTCATGGAATTGGGGTAGTTATGCATTCAGTTATTTCAAAGCGTTTCATAAGTAACCCAGAAGTCAGAATTAAATTGATGAATAAGTTGTCCATTGCCCATTAAATCTTTCCACAATATGTTTTACAGAAAATAGTGGTTCAACATTACCTATACTTTACATAGTAATTGGTTTTTTTCAAATGTTCAATGAATGCGACAGCAACTTAAATGTTTATGAATTCACCGGAAAATTTACATTATAAGAATCTGCATGAAGCTTCATCTTTATCCGAGTGTTTATCATATTCTTGACGTTTGTATACTTGTAAGCGAGGGGGTACTCACTCTATGAAAAATGTACAGCGATTTCGGAAATCATGATGATTTCGGATGATTCCGAGTGATTTCGGATGATTGTGAATGATTTCGGATGATTGCGAGTGATTTCGGATGATTGCGAATAATTTCGGATGATTGCGAGTGATTTCGGATGATTGCGAGTGATTTCGGATGATTGCGAGTGATTTCGGATGATTGCGAGTGATTTCGGATGATTACGAGTGATTTTTTTTGACTTCGAACGATTATACATTATGGCATCGAATGAAAAACCGTCAAACAGAGTTCAATTAATTCGAAAAGTATTGCTTCTTATAGAATATTGAACAAGTAATAAATAGGCTTGTTAATAATAAACTTCTATTCCTTATTAATTATCCCCAGTACCGCCCCCGTAAATACGCGACTTGACAATCTACCATTTTGGAGATCCAGGTCCGGATTGACAAAAATTTCATATGTTTCGCATCCCGAAATAAACACGCTGTATTTTCGAGATACGGTTTGATGTTTTGAAACAGCGCAAAAAACTGAAGTAAACTATGTAATTTTCATTCTCGCGCATGTTCTTTGTCTAATATCTTTCTAAATAATACACTTCTCAGGTTTATGCACGTTGACAATAAAAAATAGTTTTTTCTACTTTGTGTGTTCATAACTTACTAACTAACTGGAATATTTTAATGAAATTTGCTAATCATATTCAAGTATTTCTACACCAGCGGCCTGAGTTTTGAATAACTGAAAAAATCCAGGTCCGGATAAACAAAAATAGGTAATGCATGAGAATACTCAGAAAACATCCTGTATATTTGGATTTTTGAGATATATGTATTGAACTTTATTTGGGAATACCAGAAAAATCTGAAATCAATAGAATACTACTTTTTATTTTCCCGCGTATATTTCATCAACTAACTTACTTGACTTGAATTAGAAATTTCAGACATTTGAATATTTACAAATTTTCGCTAACCAACATGGAATCAAAGAATATATGCCATATTGTATGAATGCTCATGGTCGAACTTTCATGACCCTAAATAAGTAGGGTGTAATATCCAGGACCGGATTCGCCAAATCTCAATATATTATTGGGTTCAAGAAACGTCTGGTATTTCTCAAATTTCAGAATCTTTTATAATATTCGATATAACATGAAAATCTACGCAAACAAGGTATTTATTCTTTTATATTTCTAAATCCGAGTCTGGACTTTTGAACTGACTTAAGGATAACAATCGATGCAGATAATGCACATTTTTTTCATGTTTATAGTTGAAAACTATACATATACAGTGTGTTTGGTTATGACATAGCGATAATTTAAGGTCATCAAATAAACCTAATATTATCGACAAAAACACCCACTTGTAAGTTTACCCCCTTAGTTTTGGAGTAGCCCCCATTTTAAATTCACTTTTTTTATTTTCGTTGACTCTTCCAAATAATATCGATTCTTTGAACATAAAGGTCCTACAGATGTGAAAAAAATGTTTTTGAAAGATGATACTACCACCTTTCATTGAAGTATAACAATATAAAAACATTCAACTTGAAAACGCCGAAAAAAAATTCTTTAAAAAAGTTCATAGTAAATATATGTACTGATTTTCTCACTAAATCCGCAATAGTACAAGAATTAGCACTTTGAAGTATAATTTTTCTTAATGATTTAACACGCAAGGATATCAGCCTCAAAACAACACTCACATCATATCTGTAAGTTACATAATTTGAGAGTTATTGCTAATTTCACTCCAGAAATATAGAATTCGAGGTAAAACTGTAGGTATGTATGTACCATAACCTAAAAATACTCAACAACTGTAGAGACGCGCAAGATCGAATACGTTAGTGCGCACACTCTATTGATTGCGAGAAGGGCGATTTCGGTGATGATTGCGAGATTTCGGAGAAGATTTCGGGATTTCGACGATGATTTCGGGATTTCGGTGGATGATTTCGGGATTTCGGAGTGATTTCGGGATTTCGGATGATGATTTCGGGATTTCGGACTTCAAAAGTACATCGATTTCGGGAGTGAGTACCCCCTCGCTTGTAAGTATATGTATGTATATGAGCAAGGGCGTAGCCAGGAATTAATTTCGGGGGTTTTTGACATTTTGGCAATTGACTCTGTAGGTGCCGGGAATTGTAAGGGTCGCTTTCTGTAGCAAGTATTTGTTGTTTTTAAGAATTCAATAAACCTTTTCCTACTTCGGAAACAATATTCAACATATATATTCCTGGTTAGGTTAGGTAAACCTATTTTTCAAATATGCTTCAGAATTTAATTTTTATGCACTCAAACAAAAACTTAAAAAACAATATTTATTTTCCAAACAATACTTACAGGATGAATCAATATGAAATTAGTTTGGATGTGTGCTTTCATTGAAACTAATAGAGTTTTTTAATGTTTTACTCCAAAATAGTGCCAACAACATATGAATAGGTATTAAAAATGAAAAAGTGAGAAAGCACAAACAATATTTTTTATGGTGAATTCTTTCAGTTAAAGTCTATCCGTCTTTTTTTTCTAGCGAATTGGTCAACCACTTCATTTTCATCAATTTTCACACTATAATGAATATTCATAAGCGCCAACCCATTCAATCTAGTTTCGCTAGAAGAATTGCGCAAGGTAATTTTTAATTCTCCTCAAGCTGGAAAAACTTCTTTCTGGAGTAGCAGTAGATACTGGAATCGTAGCTAAATTTTGTAGTAGGATCATTGAGTTTAAAAATACTCATTTTTAAACTCAATGGTAGGATGTAGATGTTCGGATACATATTCTGATTGCACTCATCTAAGCATTCTAATGCCGATTTTGAATGGAGTTAATTAACATTTTCCATATTTCAAATTCCGCTTCAATTACGTTTTTATTTTTTTCTGGGGGTAGTGAAGAATACATCAATAATGCATCTTCTAATTCATATTCTCTGTTAAAATTTTGGGGTAGCAGACCAGATAAGGCTAATATTAATTTTCGGTGTTCAGAAAATCTCCCCCTAATCCCCTAAAGAGAATGCCGACACGGCGACACGCTTCAGGCAAAGCGTTCGGTACAATTTCCACCAGAAGAAATATAAACATAAATAAGGAATTATTGGTTCGACGGATCCATTTGTGTGCGATGTTATGAAACTTTAATATCATCCATATTGCTGATATAAATTGATAATTTTAACTAGATTTTCGGAGATAAGTTGGTTCAAGTGCAAAATGAAAGATTATTTTTACAAACAAAAAATAACTCTGAAACATTTCGGGGGAGGTTTGAACCCCCAACCCCCCCCCCTGGCTACGCCCTTGTATGTGAGGATACATAATAATAATATTCTGTTACTTTCAAATATTATTTGGGCTTTTTCTATTATGTTTACTTCTTGTATTCCAGCATTCGCCAGAAAACAACTAATTTTCAGAAAAGTAACTTAAGTCACCTTTGTGAAATGTTTGTAAATTCTGATCTTCAATCTATTTTTGATTTATTCAGTTTTTAAACAATCTATTTGATGCTTTTAATTGGATCTGATTATTCAAGCACGGTTGTTATTCATGTCCACAGACGGTTGACTGATGGGGTTTTCGATTATTGACATGAAAGCTGCCCCTTTTAATTTTCTACGTCTCATTATTATTATTTCGATATTGTTACACAAAGAGATTAGGTCAAATAGTCTAGTAGGCTGTTCCATAAACTGAGAGTAAAAAAAAGTGGTTTTTCTGAAGGTTAAGGGTCCCGGGTGTTTTCCTGACGACCGCTGGTAAATGCTGGCTGAAACGGTGAACAGAAGAAGTAAATGCGATGGAATATTTCAATAAATGTTTCACATCGGGAAATTCACGTCAATAACCTTTTCCTAAAGTCGATTTGCATATTCAATTAGATAATGTTGTGAAAACTTTTCAAAGTGATACCTAGAAGTAAGCGTAAACTAGAGTATGACGAATGTTCAATCGAGTGTTCAATGCTCTGTTGGGCGTTGGCATCGTTATAACAACAAGCAATCATCAAACTATAATTATCTGTACAGTTGATGTCCAACAGTTCCCGGTAGAATGAAATGTCGTCTTACGGATACTACTGCAGGGATGTATTTTCGTTCTGTGGACTGTAGTTGAATTTTAGGTGAGATGCTCGATTTTTATTAAAGAAAATTTCCAATTTTGATGGTTTTTTTCTCTTTAGTGTTATTACGTGTCTTGTACTAGAGCAAGCAGACTTCAATAATGAATCCAAACTAAATGTTCTATTCGATATAAGTTTTAACGTTCAATTTATACAGGGTGTTTCTGAATTGATGCGAAAGATTTAAGGGGATGATTCCTCAGAATATTTTATTAAAGAAAGTTTCCATGAATGTAGTTCCGGAAATGCATTGTTTCCAAGATAGAGGGTGTTGCAGTTTTACTTAAAAACTGACTGAAAAAGTGGTACGCCACTGAGATATTTCAAATTTACAATTTTTTTTGAATTCTTCGTTCAATTTGTGATAGGAAAATCTCTTCTGCTTTCTTTTCGTTGGGGTGCCGTTTTTATTCAAAAAAATTAAACATCTTAACGCGTATTTGTCGTTACTTCAACACATTATGTAGTATGAATACTACGTCAAGATGTTTTATTTTTTCACATAAAAACGGAGCCCCACACGAAAAAAAAATTGAGAGATTTTTCGTCAAAAATTGAATGAAGAATTCAAAAATAATTGTAAGTTCAAAAAATCTCAGTGGCGTACCAGTTTTTCAGTCAAATATATGCCTTGTGCAATTAAGAATGCATTTTAATCAAGAATATCTCAACCATTAATCGCTGTCATCAATAAACTATGGTCAATTGAATAAGAATCAAACATTTCAAAATTCTCAAATTATACAAAAGCAAAAAAATATGTGCAATTTAGAACGTGCAACAACTGTATATTTTTGTATCGCTCTTCCAGAGCTCTGAGAAAGATTTTAAATTAATCGAAACGTCGTTCAAGTATAACTTTTTTCCTTTCCATGTCTGGTTTTAACCCATCAGCTTAACTTTTGATTGAAATAAAAGACATTTGTTTATGGTTTTCTTCGAAGGTACATTTGGGAAATCAATCTTTCTGTTCCAAGAAACCAGAACTCAAACAGCATTCCAATTACATTTTGTCCAACTTTTATCGTCCTGGGTTCATTGCGACGTCCTTGTGATTTGTCCCGCTACTTGGGAATAAAAAATCTCGATAAAGGTTCTGGCGTTGCTGTATCACTGAAATTTCCGGGTCGATTTCACGCTCCGTAACCCAAAAGAAAACGTCGTTGTGAACAAAATTCATTAGACGTGGATAAAAAAGAAACCCGCTGGCGTTTCACGTGAAATTGATTCCCGGAAACGATTTACTGAAAAAAAATATTACGCTAATAATATACCTCGTAAGAAATTGAACAGCTAAAAAGTACAGATTGATAATTGTCATCGTTTTTCGACAACTATTCATAATGGGCATTTTCAGTTCGTTGGAATATTTATTTTTTTCGTGTGTTGGCACAACTGGTAGTAGTACGAGGAGTATTTCACCTCTGAAATTTTGTACACTTAAATTCCGAATCAGTCAATAATTCCAAAAACACACCAAATAATTCCAAAATTCGCAAAAATTCTAAAAACTCCAAGCTGCCATTATTTACTTCAATAACAATATATTGAAAAGGAGAATGTACTTATATTTCCATAACAGGAACTCCGAATCAAGTGAACTTATTTTGTGAATCAAGACTGAAATACTGAATGTTCATGCAAAATTTTCAATGGGATAGCATCATCAGAACCATAATATTTTATTTTTGTAATTATTTATTTTTACATATTTCATTCTTTGAATATTTCCAGAATATAATTCCGATTGTGCTGAAATTCTGAATTTATATATATGTATTAGGTATCAATCTCAAATCCCTTATAAAATTTTGAGGTTATAGTCTTATTGCTCCACCAAATTTTTTTTTGAATCCCGATTAATTTGCACTAATTTTGCATCGGTTGATTCTATTTTCACTCATGCAGTCTAGACGATACGATGTAATTTCAAATAGAAAACACCGAATAATTTCTTGGTATCGTTATGCTAAAGGTTCAAGTTGAACATCTGCCTGTGACTGGGAATATTTCCACTCTGATTATTTGCGAATAGTCAAACTTCCTAGTTCTCGGAAGACCCCGTTTCGCTGAATAGTAATAAATGGTTTATGTTCTCGATTCTTGAAAGAGAAATATTTGCGACATGCATACCTCTTGAGAATTTCGATAAATTTTCTGAACGTTTCAGATTGTTTATTTTGAGAACTGCGTTTGTTTACTGCATAGTTCGATAAAATTACTTTTTTGAAGTATGACGCATCTTCACAAAATTTGGTGGGTTTTGAACTAGTTTTGTTGGTGTTATTAGCTTGAATTCGCATTGCACTTCGAACATGTCATCACTTTCGAGTACGAAAGTTGAATATTTTTGACCCTAGTTATCTCAATTCTTGAGTGGAAAACTTTTCGGGTTTAATAGAATGGCCTTTCAATGATTTTTAGAAAAAAAATATTTTTGTAGGTAACAATAGATTCTCAGAAAGTCATAGCAATTATCCCTTTTTGTTTCGTATTCAGGATTTCGAAAAAATTATCGAAATCACCAAAATAGAAATCCAACGATCAGAATTGTCTGTTGAGTGTTATGTACTCGTAAGCATTCATTTCAGTGGTTGAATGTTGAATCACATAGTTTACAACAACGTCAACTGGCCTCTCTCGTTGTGAATTCTTATTTCTTACTAATTATGCTTGCTCGTACGTCATTATGGGCGCTACATTTGAACTTTCCTGAAAAACACACAATACAATACAATTCAAATATTTCTTATGATGAATTTGAGGTCTTTCCAGAATTCCACAAAACAATATGTCTAGAGCTCAGAGTAAGAAATAAACACAAAGATGCCCCTACGCGTAAATAGTACTGCATTGTAATCAACCAAGCATAAGAGTGAGGTGGAGGTGGAGAGAGTGAAGGAAACAACAAGTTAGATTTTCATTTCTACAATTTCTGTATGTAATACAACAGTTTCGTAATTTTGCCATGGCTAGAATTACCGGGAGCGGTAGACCAATTATGTCAATACGGAATAAACATACGGCACGAGTTTGCAACGCCGGGTTCTTGTTCGCGTGCATAAACAGATTCTACGCGGCTGCATAACAAACGCGCGAAGGTATCTTCAGGTTTACTTTTTACTCTGAAGTCCAGAGGCATAATACAGAGCACCACCATACGAGCCACTGGTGCAGCTGATTCTTAGTCACTATGATTGATTTTGGTAAAAATAACATAAAAACGAAAGCAATATTTTATACGAGGATAATCTACCAATTCTATCCCATATTCATTTTTCCTTCAGACAGGTCATTGTATTGCCTAATGAATATCATGACATTATCAGTTTTAGCTATTCATATATGAAACATTCGCGAAAATGAATCACCAGTACACATGATGAAACCTGTTGTAAATGACGTCACCTTGTTATAACGCACGGCATCTCTTGACCCGCCTTTGATATTTAGAGATGTAGAGACGAGATAAAAGAAGGTAGAATAAAATGAAAACATACCATCAAACTAGAACGATTCATAAATTTTCTGTCTTCGTTGTCGAATTTTAATGGCATTCTGTTTTGATGACGGTTCTTTTATCCGGCTGGGGAATTTTTTTATCTCTCCATTGATCTTGTTCCCCAATATCGAAATAAAATTGCTCATAATAAGCCTCTTGCAAAATTTTGTGGACAAGTGTTAAAAGAACCATACAAAATTTAATTGGAATATTGAAAAGAAGAATCTTTATATTTCCCTTACAATATATCCGATTCGAGTGAAATTTATTTTGTGAATGAAGATCGATATACTGTTCATGCAAAGGACCCCGCACATTTCTTATGGGAGTTGGGTCCCGGTGGATTTGGCTGATTATTTTTCCGACCCAAATATCGACCAATAGAATTGCACCATTCGACGTCACGTGGTACAACCTACATGGTATTATACTGAAAATTTTATTCATCTGTCAAATATGACAGACAACAATGTTCCGACTGATTTTTTATTGTTGTTTTAGCCAATGAGCATACAATTAGGCGATAATTTTGCACTAGTGCAAATTATCGATAATTCGCACTAGTGCAAAATTATCAGGTCCTTTAAAATAAATGCAGACGTAATTATGAACGTTTATTACTTATTAGAGTAACATGAAAACTGTTGAACAACTTAAAGCGACACAATACGATTTGATGGATTCACAAAATTTTCTTATTAAATTTAACTCTTGCAATGAAAATGAATCGATAATTTTTGACAAATCTGCTCTCATGCAAGTTAAACTGTAAAGGCACTCGAGCGCTCCGCGCACTCGTGCTCTTTTTCAACCGAGTTTTCAACTTAACTTGCATTCGAGCATATTTCCCAAAAATTATCGATAATTTTCATTGCACTAGTTAAATTACAACTGATAATTTTTTGAAAATTTTCTCTGGTAGTTGCTATATATAAAAAATAAAACATGATCCAGTCAAATTAATCACACGTCAAACTGACAGGTTGAATTCAATTGTGAAAATTGGAGATTTTGCATGAAAATGAGTCGATTTGGAGCTTGTTCTCTGTCCACCATCGATTAAAAGTCAAAGGAAATGTTCCCATTAATACGGAGAAAAAAAAAAAACAGTTTGGAACCAATTTACTACTTTTTGTACTGAGAGGGAATACACATTGAGTGCTGAAACGAGTGAAGCGCAATTGGCAAACATTATGAAAGATTACGCTTACAATATGAAGACAATGGATGGAGAAGACTATAAGGAAGGTACAATAAAAACAATGTGGAATCAGACTGCCAAATTACTTCAAGAAAAGTATTTGAATTTGGGACGGAAAAATAATCCCCCGAATACCACAACACGAGCTTCAAAATTATCTAGCATTTCCCTCAAGGTTCCCTGCAAACAAATAAAGTCGTCAAGTTGAAAAATGCATACTTCTAGAAGTTTTTAGCGATTTTTTGTATCCATTATGGCTTACGAATTACCGTTCACACAGAAATGTTTGAAAATATTTCGTGATTATTGGAAGCAGATTTTGTCAATTCGAAATATTTTCAAACATTTCTGTATGAACGGTAATACGTAAGCCATAATGGATACAAAAAATCGCTAAAAACTCCTAGAAGTATGCATTTTCAGCTTCGTGACTGTGGAGACATTTGATCAGGAGGATTAGTAGAACATCATATCAAATTTTCAGCCAAATCCACCGGGACCCAATTACCATAAGAAATGTGCGGGTTCCTTTTCAGGAGGATAATATCATTAGAACCGTAGAATGAATATGTTTAAATAATTGATTTTTCACATACATATTTCATTTTTTGAATAATTTCCAGAATATATTCCGATCGTGCTGAAATATTGCATTGATGTACTCAGCATGAACCTAAGTTATTATAAAAAATTTTGAAGTAATATCTAGCATTATTGCTCCACCATTGAACAACTAAAAACGCACGGCATCTCTTGACCCTGCCTTCGATATTTTCAGATGTACAGACGAGATAAAACAAGGTAGAATTAAATTATAACATACCATCAAACTAGACTCAATATCGAAATGAAGTTTCGAGTCCAAATGCAAGATGCTCATAATAAGCCTCATGCAAAATTTAGTGGCCATGGTGTTAACAGAACTATAGAAAATTCAATTGAAATATTGAAGAAAAAGAATCTTTATATCTCTATAACAAGATAACCGATTCGAGAGAAATTAATTTTGTGAATGAAAATTGATATACTGAATGTCCATGCAAAATTTCAGGAGGATCGCATCATCAGAAGTTTAGAATGATTTTTTTCAGTTATTGATTTTTCACATATTTTATTTTTTGAATTATTTTTGCATTCATATACTTAGCATGAATCTCAAGTTCTATAAAAAATTTCGAAGCAATATCTATCTGTATCGCTCCACCAATGAACGTTCGCTTGTTTTTAATGCACGGCATCTCGTAATCCAGCCTTTGATGTTTTCAGATGTACAGACGAGATAAAAGAAGGTAGAATAAAATGAAAACATACCATCAAACTAGACCGATTCACAAATTTTCTGTCTTCGTTGTAGATTTTTTAATGGCATTCTGTCTTGACCAAGCGCGGTTATTGGCTAGACAAAAAAACCTGAAAGATGAAAGGTTGATGACGGTTCTTTAATCCGGCTGGGGAATTTTTTTATCTTCTCATTGATCTTGTAAGGTAACGTTATGGGAATATTTACCTGGCCCACCAGCCGAATATCAAGTATCTTATGATAAGGGTTGCGCTAAACATACCATTATTTTTAATCGTTCGACCGAAATTTTGCCGATGATATTTCTACTATATCATTTTGTCCATGGTTTATTTAATGAGTCCGAAGTTATTCACATTCGGCCCACTTGTTCTGCAATTCGATTTGCTTACGAAGTTGGTATCATTTTAATATCATAACGAAGGAAGTTCCAAAATTTCGTGGAATAGAGGGAGTAGCTCTCGCAAAAGATTAAAAATTTTTCCCGTTGATTTAGAGACATAAACTCATAGATATGGATTGAAATATAATCTGGGAGGATTCTGAATTCTTAGAAAACTTTTTTGAGGTTTTCACTCCCGGTCTCTGAAACAGAAATAATCAAAACATTTTTCCGTCGATCTCAAAATAGAAGGTGATTTTAATGTGTACGAAATTGATCATTAATGACCCATTTTATGCTATTTTGACGTTCAATCCTCATAGCAACCGATAACAAAGTATTCAGAAGCACTACGAGAAATGTCAAAACTCTACTGAAACATCTTAATATATATACTCCTCCTAAACGACTGGACCAATTTTGATGAAATTTTTTGTGTGTGTTCGTGGAGATTCGAGAATGGTTTAGATTCACAAATCAGCCCGACAGGTGGCGCTGCAGTCGGTATCTAGGTTATTTATAATTTATAAGGCATCAGCTAGTAGATACATAGAAATCGATAATATCAAATGTGAGTCTTGTGTGAAATGAGAATGTATTTCAATCAAGAATTCGTACACAATTCATATTGAGGTCGTCGGAAAATTCTAGTAATCAACTCGGTTATTAATCGAACGACTAATGGTCTCGAACTGTTGAAAAAAAAATCTTGACCATTAGTCGCTGTCTTTAAAAACCTAGTGGATTAAATTATCAAATTAAGATGAAATGCTCCTGCGTAAATCCTTGCACTAATTTGTCAGGAGCAAATTGGTTTCGAAAAAATTGTTGCCTAACAGTAAAACTAAAAAAGGAAATGAATGAAAAGGATAACGTAACGTTTCGGTGTCTATATCAGACTTCTTCTTCAGACAAACTTGGAAAATCTTTGGAATTGTGTCTTTTTTCGTTTGTAGTCTAATTGACATTGTTTCAGAGATTGGGAGTGAAAACCTGAAAAAGTTTTCTAGAAATAAATAGTTCATATAGGTCTTATGAATACATACATGTTGAGATATTTTATTGACAAGTAAAAAAATTTTTTATTTTTTTGAACACTTTCATTCAGTTGAGCTCATTTTTTATGTTCTTCGATTCGAACATTCAAAGAACGTTTAGTTTTTCCACTTTTGGCTCTACAACACTCACAAGGTACTTCATAAATGCAATTTGTGGTACGTGGATTTTCATCATCAGGTTTTACTAGCTTGGATTAGCCTAAACTCAATTAACAAAAATTGCATATATGATGTATCTTGGAAGTGTGGTAGATCCTATATTCGAGGAACTAAACTTAAATGTTTGAATCAAAGAAAATAAAAAATTGGCTCAACTGGGAGCTACTACAAAAACTTCGAAGCTTGTTCACCATGCTTTGAAGCTGCTTTCATGTCAATTACCGAATATACCATCAGACCACCGTTTGTTGATCTTAAAACAATCTGGGGTCTGGGCTCAAGTAATGAGATGAAGCTCAAAAGAGAGGTCAAATTAATTGTTTGACCACTGGTTCTATCAAAATAGATCAAAGTAGTTGATGATTTTTTTTGGAGAACTGTCAAAATTGAAAAAATAATTTCAAAGAGTATCGAAAGTTGCTTTTCTGAAAGTTGCAGGTTTTAAGTATTTTCCTGACAACGCAACTGCTGGCGAATGATTGAAATAGTCAAAATAATATTTCAATAAAAAATATGTGTAATGTTTGACAGATAGGTTTGATATACCTAGAATTCTTTCAACGAATATACATTTTTCCACGATTTCATAATTATGTGAATTCACCGCAGAAATCAAGAAACTACTTGTTCAGTAGCCCAATCGATAATTCTTCTCTTTGTTTTATCATCAACCTACAACCTACATGGTTAACTTTGGGAAAAAGGACACGGTTAGTCGCAGACGGTTGACAAAACAAAACGGGCTGTACCAATTCATCGCGTGTGGTCAAAAAACCCGATAACAAAGACTTCAACGAAGAGGGCCGGTTTCTCGATGTCTACAAGGTATATCACGTTCTTTTTTGAATGAACAAGAATACTGTCTGTTGATACCCGGCTACGAGCCATTTACCTGCTCCTCGAGAGCCAATTCGCGCAAATTGTTTCCAAGTCTTAATAATTTATCGGAATTTCAGGTAGGCTTGCTTGTGGATCATTTTAAGTATCCCAACGATCTTGTTTTTCTGGGAAAATAATGTATAAATTAGACCGCCTCTCTTTTTAACCCGTTTTCTACGAAAATTGGTTTTTTAGGTATGTTGTTTGGACTGTACAATTATCCACAAATTTTGTGGGTATTTCGCGAATTTCGAAATTATAATGAAGAATTTTATTATTTATGCGAACTTGAGAAAAATGAGAAGATTCATGCTGTCATTCTGAAAGATTTTTTTTCGGTTACAAAATATTGCTTTTTGAGTGAACCAAAAAATTTCTCGTTCCTGGAAAATCTAATTGTCAATAGATTGAATTTGTTCAATATTTCAAAATATACAGAAAAATTTCTTTTATCTTCTTCTAATTCTTGTTCATTTTTAGTGTTTTTGTTATTTTCGGAGTTTTTCAAAAGCTTGAAATGTATATTCCCGCAAATTGTTTCGAAGTCATAATAATTTATAAGAATTTCAGGTAGGCTTGCTTGTGGATCATTTAAATTTTCCCAACGATCTTGTTTTTCTGGGAAAATAATGTATAAATTAGACCGCCTCTCTTTTTAACCCGTTTTCTACGAAATTGGTTTTTTAGGTATGTTGTTTGGACTGTACAATTATCCACAGATTTTGTGGGTATTTCGCGAATTTCGAAATTATAATGAAGAATTTTATATTTATGCGAACTTGAGAAAAATGAGAAGATTCATGCTGTCATTCTGAAATATTTTTTTCGGTTACAAAATATTGCTTTTGAGTGAACCAAAAAATTTCTCGTTCCTGGAAAATCTAATTGTCAATAGATTGAATTAGTTCAATATTTCAAAATATACAAAAAAATTTCTTTTATCTTGTTCATTTTTAGTGTTTTTGTTATTTTCGGAGTTTTTTCAAAAGCTTGAAATGTATATTCCCGCAAATTGTTTCGAAGTCATAATAATTTATAAGAATTTCAGGTAGGCTTGCTTGTGGATCATTTAAATTTTTCCAACGATCTTGTTTTTTTGGGAAAATAATGTATAAATTAGACCGCCTCTCTTTTCAACCCGTTTTCTACGAAAATTGTTTTTTTAGGTATGCTGTTTGGACTGTACAATTATCCACAAATTTCGTGGGTATTTCGCGAATTTCGATAATAAAATCGAAAATTTATTATTTATGAGGGTTGAGGAAAATGTGAATTTGAGAAAAATGGGAAGATTCATCCTGTCTTTCTGAAAGATTTTGTTTCGGTTACAAACTATTGCTTTTGAGTGAACCTAAACATTTTTCGTTCCTATAAAATCTAATTGTCAACAGATTGATTTCAATCAAGGGTTCAAAAGATACAGAAAAAGTTCTTTTTTGCTTAAGCTGTAGTGCCTTAAAAATTTCTCATTTTTAGAAAATGTAAATGTCGATAGATTGAATTTATTCAAAATTTCGAAAAATATACAGAAAAAGTTCTCTTATATTCTTCTTTTTCTTTTTTATTGTTTTTGTTTCTTCCGAAGTTTTTTTAACGGCTTGAAATGTCTATTCGCGCAAATTGTTTCGAAGTCCTAATAATTCAATTCAATTAAAGTTTCCTAACGATCTTGTTTTTCTGGGAAAAAGGAATAAGGAAAATAAGGGCTTTTTTTACCTCGTTTTCTACGAAATATGGTTTTTTCGGTATGTTGTTTGGATGGTACAATTATCCACAAATTTCGTGTCTATTCCTATGAGAAAATGAGAAATATTAATAAAGTTTCAAAAAAAAATCAATAATCGTTCATTTATTTGTGGAACAGTGGAAATATGTATTTGAACACTGTGTGAAAATTTACCATGTTATTTGAAAGATTTTTTATTCAGTTATACCTACTCTTGCTTCATTGTAGTGAATTTGAAACTTTTTTTACAGTTTACAGTAAATCGTCGAAGAAGATTCATAACTTCCTATGTATACAAATTGATTTCATTCGAAACCACGAAAGATACAGAAAAAATTCTATTATGTTACTGAAATCTACTTTTGACTGCGAATGAAAGACTATGATGAAATACATAATTTTCATAACTTATTATCATTGAACGAACAATGACTGGTGTCGCAGAAAGCATCATTGAACCAATCTTTGGGTACTTTCAGAAGCACTCAACTGTTAGCAACAGTTGAGTAAGTTGAGAAAGCGATAGCGTTTAGCAAAACCGCTGACAGATCGATGTTTCTCAGCAGCTGTCGATTTCTGGCAGCGGTGAAAATTGCGCTTTGTAACTCATCTGACCGCTGAGACATGCGCATTTACCTATTTTGTGATTTGTTTATGTTTAGGGTCTTTAGATGAAGTTTAGTATTGTTGTGTTCTGTGAGTTGAAGTTTATTAAGGAGTATTTTGGTTCTTCCAATACACTTCAATTTATAATCTGCAAGTACAATCACAAAAAAGTTTCTCAACTGGGTATCAAAAAGTAATGTTATATGTATATCATGATATGTCAGATTTGTAAATCACTCAGCGAAGCGTTCAAAAATTTTCATCCGCTGAGACTCAACTCAACTGATTTTTGCTTTATGACAATTGATTGCTGCTAAACGTACCCATTGTTTCTCTCTGCAGGTGTGCAACGAATTCGGGGATAATTTCGTTAATCGGGATGATAACGCCTTATCACATCACACACGAAGGGCTCAAAACATTCTTCAAGGGAACAATATCCAGAGAATAAACTGGCCAGTAAACTCAACAGACATGAATCCAATTGAGCACGTATGGTATTTAATGCAGTCGAATTGTGCTTTTAGCAGGAAGTTTTGGGGTAGTTTAGTTTTCCTTCATTTTTTATGTTTTTTGGGGTGCTGAATCCGAATTTGAGGTTTGCTAACAAATTTCCAGACGAACATAGAAAAAAATACAAAAAAAAAAAAGAATGAAAATCTCATTCTTGGTCAGTTTTTGCATATAACTCTGCCACTATCAACTTTTCCTAAAATACCTTTCCATACAAAATGAAAGTACATAAAATTTCCTACAAATTGTACACCACAGCTTGTTTTGCGACAAACCGTTCTGGTTCAAATAATAGTTGAAAATGAGGTATTTTCTATGACTCAATAAACGAAAAAAAATTAATTCTATGGTTCCGATGATGCGATCCTCTTGAAATTGTGCATGAGCATTCAGTATATCAGTCGCGATTCACAAAAAAAAATTTAATCGAATCGGACATTTTGTTATGGAAATATAAAGATTCTTCTTTTCAATATTCCAATTGAATTTTCTATGGTTCTATTAACACTATGGTCACACAATTTTGCATAAGGCTTATTATGAGCATCTTGCATTTGGCCGCAACATTTCATTTCGATTGGTTTCGTTTTGTCTGAGATATTGTGGAACAAAAATTTAGAATGGCCTTGTTTTATGAAACAAAATACGGCCATTCAAAATGTTTGTTTCTCAATATCTCAGACAAAATGAAACCAGTCGAAATGAAATGTTGCGGCAATATGCAAGATGGTCATAATAAGCTTCATGCAAAATGTGTGTGACCATAGTGTGAGCAGAACCATAGAAAATTCAATTGGAATATTGAAAAGAAGAATCTTTATATTTGCATAACAAGATATCTGATTCAAGTGAATTTTTTTTATGAATCGAGACTGATATGCTGAATGTTCATGCAAAATTTCAAGAGAATCGCATCATCGGAACCATAGAATTTAAGTTTTTTTCATTTATTGAATCAAAGAATATACCTCATTTAACTATATTTTGAGCCAGACCAGACCAGGTGGTCGCACAACAAGCTGTGGTAGTACAATTTGTAGGAAATTTTATGTACTTTCATTTTGTATTGAGAGGTTTTTCACGAAAAGTTGATAGTTTCCGAGTTATAAGCAGAAAACTGCCAAAGAATGAGATTTTTTCCTTTTTTTGTATTTTTTTCAATGTTCCCTCACACGAAATTTTGTTGGCAAACCTCGGATTCAGCACCCCAAAAACATAAAAAAACGAAAAATCAAAACTACCCCCCAGAACTTTCCTGCTAGGGGTTCTTTTGAGCACAAATTGACTGGACTAATTAAAAAGGAGATCAATATTCAATCGCTAAAACCTACCGTCAACTTTTCAGGAATTGCTTGCTGTTTTTCAGTAAGTTCATTCAACATTTAGTGGAAAGGTGGTCCATATGTCCGCATTTCCATTTTCCCATATGTTGAATGAAAACAGCATGTAGGTATAGATACGCAATTTTTTCCCAGCTCTATGACCATAAAAAATAATAATACCTATAATCTCGTAGTAGTCTGGGTTTATTTTTTAATCGGTCAATATATGTACCTCATTATCCTACACTCCCATCGGATAGAACTGCTCATTTTTCTTTCTGTATATATCATATCGTGACCGTGACTATCGAACAGGTGTTTCGACCAGAGCTGAGTCATATCTTACAAGAACTGATAATAGTGGGTTTACTGCGAAATCTATCCACATTTATATCGACAAAAGGTTTGCGTTGTCGGTGTAAATGACACGATTTCTTCATTATTATTCAGCGACATTGCGTCTACACTTCTACATGTTCAGTTTTCGCGATTTGATATATCAGTGTGCTATAATATGTATTACCCAATATCTAAATTTTTCGAATTTGTAAGGGGACTGATTTCAAACGACTCGGTTGGACTCATTGAAGAATCCGTGGTCAATGAAAATTCTGTCTGTGTTAAGTTAGGTTTCTGAAATTTTGAGAGTTGGTTCGGGTTCTGAATAACGCGGTTGAGTTCGTAAACGGGGCTAAATCGGTATTTTTTTTCGGAGTTATTGACATTCGAAATTTTTATTATCTGCCTGATATTTCCGCAATCACACATTCGTTCATTTCGAAATTTGGTATGTTGATAGAGAAAATGATGTGCAAACTTTTGCAAGAATTCTTTAAACGCGCCATTAGACATCAAAAAACATATCTTACTTATTTGTATGTGGTAAACCGATAAATTTCTGATCTCTATTCCTCTCGAACGATACGGACTTCAAAAGTGTTCATGCAGCTTTAGAACAACCACGTGTCTGTATGTTCACTGTCGGCCGTAGGAGTGAACACCATAACTTCCGAGGGAACGACTTCGAAACTTGAAAATTTCAGAGTAGGTTTAAGATTTAAAAAAAAACATTAATGAATAGGTATAATTGAACCAATAGCCCTCATAATATTCAAATTGAATTTATCGTTTTCCCAATATGAACGATCGCGCAGTATAGCTTGTGACTTCACGTCAGTGCTTTTTAAATTTTTCGTTGTAGTTCTTAACTTTGATTTGTTGAATGGAAAGGTGATTTCTATGAAGTGAAATTCTTGTTGATGGATTTTTTATAAGTAACATTGATAATTGCAAGTTCTGTGAGGAGATTTGGAAAAAAAGATTTTTTTTAACAGAACTTAAAAATTCTCTGACTTCCAGTCAGAGAATTTTCTCTGACTGGAAGTCAGAAGCAGACGAAGCAATTTGGCCCTTGCTTATGTCAAGAAAATTATATAAAAAGAAACTTCCCTATAACGAAAGCGCTAAATCCGGAACAAAATAAATCGTTATTAAGAAACTTCGTTATACAGAAAATTTGGTTTCTTTAGTCGGCGATGTCGCGGTCGACTTCACTGATAAATTTAAGTTCATCATTCAACTGTTTCAGAAGATCTCTTTGCCCACTGTAATGATTTAGTTTAAGGTCGGGATTTATTACGTACGGCTGGAAAAAATTCGGAAAACCCCACCCTCACACCTTCTTAACCATACCTACCCATTCAAAGAGTGATGTTTTTGTTTGTTGAGATTTTACTTTTTTAACATGGAATTTGGATTCAAGGTTCAATGTCTTGTACGAAATTCGTTATGCAGAAAAATTCGTTATATAAAGTTAGGGAAGTTCCACTGTAGTTATTTGAATATCCTGAAAACTATCGGTTTTATTCTATTTTTTTGATGAATTTATACTTTTCCATAAACTAAGATTACCAGAAAAATATTAAATTTTGATATCGCCGATGCTTAATTTTTATATCTCTAGAGTTAGCACTTTGATTTCTCCTATCCCAATGAAGGAAATATCATGTTGCAATTTAGGCACCCATTCAACCTTCATTCGATGTTTCCACTCCAAAATGAACCTGTGAAAGAAATAAGGATCTAATCTAGAACTGGAATTATGAGATAATCTCTGAGTAATTTCAGTGTTTAATTCGGTACCACTGACAATAAGAAATAATTAGTTGATGTTATGACACAATCAGGAAAATCCAACGCTGGTAATGTCATCACGAAGCTCGATTCGTAAGTGGATATTGCTCGATGCTTTTATAATGTTATTGTAAGTTATGGAAGCATCCAATGAAGTCAAATTATAAAATTTATGAAAAAGCACATGTTTTCAATTATTAGTTTTCATAAGAAGAATCCTTGCCCTTTGCATAGGAAATGCGAATTGAATGATATTGATTTTCTGACATCTTTATATAACAGATTCATTCAATGAATGACAATGGGCATTCCAGTGTGTTGAATAGTGTATTATGCAACGAGCGTATAATAATAGCCTTATACGTAAGTAGCTACTATTCTTTATCCACGACTACTGAATATATTTCTTGAAGATTTCAACAGTTGGCAACCGCGACAGACCCTTCTATGACAAGCGTGATAAAAGTCAATTTGACACATGAGAATTTTTGAAAAACTTGTTATTGTATTTTTATGATAAAATTGCTATAATTGATACAAAAAAGTAGATTTGGCTCTCGATTGACATGGTATACTAATATTTGTTAGATGGAGTACTTAAGCAATATCAAACTAAAGAATATTATAATGAAGCTAAATCTATGAAGCATCTGACAGCAGTGAATTATATCTCATTAATCACTTGACGTAAATGGCTAGCCTATATAGTAGTTGTGGATAAATATTTTTTTAGTTGGAAGGACTATCAATATAAATAAATCCATCTTTTCACTTAACATTTAGAGTGTGTAATTAATTTTTTATTCTATATCAGGCCATGATGACGTACGATCAAAAATTAGTAGGGATGACGAGCTGCCAGTAGGTATCGTTGTGAACTGTGATTTAACAATCAGCCAATGAAATGATTGCTAATAACTCACACGTCACAATCAACCTCCAATTCTCATTCTTTTGAATTAGCCAGTTTATTTCGGCGAGTTCAATAATTTTTTTCTCTAAAACCTGACAAAGAAACAGAAGACGGATAATCGTTCGATTTTCTGAGTGTCCAGTATTTCTAAAATGATTTTTTTTGAAATCACCGAAAATTCTCCGACCATAGTTGCCCGATTTTGTGTGGAGTACACAACACATAATTTTTCAAATATTGTCCGTTGATCATAATACGACTGTAAACCTTTAATTTGAATTTATTCCAATATGAGGACTATAAATTTCAATCACCTTTGGTAGCTATCAGTAATCTCAACAGTGAATTCTTCCCACGAACGTCCGCGAAAATATTGGTTCTGATACTTGTTAGTAAATTTATGTATACTTAGGTATTCACTAATCGTTTGATATGACAGCTGTTTTTTTAAGCCATTCAACCTAATCAATGGAGATGAGGGCGCTGAATATTGTACTGAAATGATTAGGTATAGCCCTTAAAAGATTTGGGGTGGAACAAACCAGCCCCTCGGTTATCAACAAGCTGTCATAGACTCCTACTGTCAAGATTTTAGTATCTAGCCGAGGATATTATTACTTTGATATTATAAACAGGGTGTTAGCAAATAAGTGCGACAAACTTCAAGATGTTACCTCGTCCAGAATATGAACGAAAGTTTCTATTAACTTACCCTAAAGCTCAGTGAGTATTTTGTAATAATAATAAGCTATTATTTTTTTTTAATCCTCAATCTCAATTGGTGAAGGTTTCAAAGTGTTTATGAGTGTTTCCCCCAACGCTCATGAAAAAATTACGGTTTTTTAGATTCTATGTGAACCGCCAAAGGACTCCTAGGCATACGCCATTGAAGAAGTTCAAAAAAATTATTCAATAAAATCGACCATTTTCAAAATTGAAATTGATTTTCATTGAAAACCGGTGACTTTAAAGTACCTTTATTGTGTAGAAAACATTGACGAATGGTGTTTCGAATAAAACGCCCACTCAACCTTAAAACTTTCACCTATTAAGAAATTCCGTAAAAATATAGCTTATACGATTACAAAATACTAACGAAAGCTGTTTTATCAATGATAAAAGGTTCCGGAGATATTCGCAAAAAAAAATGCACCTCGAAAATGGTTCATTTTAGAGGGTATGTCAATAATATCTTCTTTTCATATTTTTGGACGTCCTGAAGTTTATCATATTAATTCACTAACACCCTGTATATTATTCTCTGAGGAATATAATTGAAAAATTCAGAAAGTTGGAGGCAATACCAGAACCACCAGAATCGACATCAATATCTCAAAAATCGTTCTTTTTCATTTCTGTCAAGGTTTTGTGATATGACCTCAGATGTTGCGCGCTTGTTCCTAGGGGAACAACGTGCAATAGTTTTTTTCAAATGCTCGAAATTTAGAATTTTGAGCCGAGAGTAGCCTGAAACGATCCGTTTAGACTCATTGATTAAGAATCCGAAGACAAAAAATATATCCGACCTACTCACCTGATGTAGTTAAGATGTAACTGACAAAACAGTTGTTGTGATAATAAATAAATTATAATCCGAAATAGTGTTATGTAGATACTCCAAACCAACCCATAAACCTGATTTACATTTTATTCCTATGAATAACTTGAATCAATGCATTTCTTATTCATTCATAATTTCAGCATGAAACATTGAAATTTTAATATTTCATACTGTATACCAGTATGAGCTTAGTGGATGAGCGAACCGATTAGAAAAGGAAAGTGAGAATTTTAAATACTCGTGTATCGCTAAACATGTAGTTTTCATGCCAATACCAAAGATTACATTTTTTATAACTACTCGATTCGCCGAAATACTACGGTAATGGGTTCGCGGTAAATTGAGCAATATGCGGACCGTTATACATCATGGAAATCGAACCCAAATAGGTGTGTTATTTCGATGTTTGCTAAAGTTATCTCTACCCAGAAAACCGTTCTTTTTGTTCGTCGCCATCGATTGTCAAAAATAGCTGTCATCCCTAGGAATATGGATTCCGAGTTCTTGGAAAAACTCCCTGACTAGGATAATTGATTCATTCACATTCTCCGCAAAGGGTTGCTGGTTGTAAAAGGTGAAAAGTTCATAGTTTTTGCCCTAATGTCTGGAGGTTTCAAATTTTCAGCTTGAAAGTGTCAACCGTCAACCAGTTAAAGTCACATGTTGAGTACAGACGCGGAAAGCGAAATGCAAATGGTTTTTTCACATTGTAAATATGGCTCCATTTATATATCTACGGCTTTCTTGCACTGTCGTTGACCACAAATAATGTCAGAATATATCGGGTGATTTCCAATGAATGTACTTTGAAATCAGTGAAATTTCCCTATAACGAACGTCTGTATAACGAATTTCGTACAAGACATTGCACCGTGAATTCAATTCCATGTTAAAAACACTCTCTAAAACGAAGTAAATTCTCTCTATAATGGAATATTCAAAGAGCATCACTCTTTGAATGGGTGGATTTTTCCGAAAATTTTCCGGACCTTAACTAAATCATTACGGGCGGCAGAGAGATTCTTCTGAAACAGTTTCAAAAAACACCCTTAAATGTTTGGTTTGAATTTAACCATTACGCTAGTGTGAAAGTTGTGCGAAAATGTTTAGAAGGAAGTGCTTAAGTTTGAATGATAAATTTAAATTTATCAGTGAAGTCGACCGTGACATTGTCGACTATAGAAAATTTTTTCTGTATAACGAAACTTCTTTATAGCGAACTTTTTTTGCGGATTTAGCGCTTTCGTTATAGGTAATTTCCACTGTACTTGTAACATGCCTCGAAATTTAAAGAAAATTTGGCAGAGTATTGGTACTCAACTTCTTATCACTTGCGACCTTTCAATAATGAACATGCGAAGCTTTTGGCTTTGACACATTCATGAACAATCCAAATCCACAGAATTGAACTATTCTTTGTCGAAGCCTGATTGAATTAACTGAAATATGCTTTGTAACGTCGTTCACTTATCGTTTGCTAGCACTTTACCTACGTGCCGGCCATTCCTTCGCAAACACTCAATTTTCAAATGAAAAAATTTAGAGTTATGATAATTTTTAATTTTTTTCTCGAATGTTTCATAAGGCTTCAAGTGCGTATAAAACAGTCAAACTTATGTGATTCCAATTGAGTTCACCAGTATTGCTCGTCAAGTTGCAATGGCTGAGAAACGTACAAGGTGTTCTTTATCAGTCGTGGAAAAGCGAAACACACACACAAAATAATCCGAAGATGAACAAATTTGACATAGCTATTAAGTTCCCGATTCCTCAAAAAGAATTGGCTACAAATGTTTGCCATTTGTAAGTAGTTGTTCTCTAAAACAAGATGAGTACCTACGTAATTTAAGTGAATACATAAATGCCATTCACACATTTCCGTGAAAGTGATGTATCGTACCGTGACATTCGGTAAAAAAATACAGGGTGTCCGGTAAACCTGTACAATATTGAAACTGGTGATAGACCAGGTCATGACTGTTCAGAATTTCATAATTTACCTCAGTAAAAATATCACCATTTTCGAGATAATGGGCATTGTTAATACAAATTGGTGGGATTCAATTCTGGCATTTTACCTCTTTGTCTTGAAAATGTATCAAGCTCTGAAAAACTTTTTGTACGTCTGAAAGCATCACTCATCATAATCTCCAGCAACAAGATATTTAAAATTAGTCTCAATTTGTGGACTAGCACTCAAAAAACAAGGTGAGGTAGTGAATTTCTAGATATTTAGAAAATGCCCATTTCTCGAAAATGGTGATATTTTTACTGAGGTGAAATTCTGATATTCTGAACAGTCATTACCTGGTCTATCACCAGTTCATATTATACAAGGTTTACCGGACACCCTGTATATCGGAAAATACCAGTGTCTATTTGAAGCAAAGGGAAAAGACGTATTCAAACATGTCCGATGCAATGATATTCCGGTGATCACGGTGCACGGCTGTTCTGAGAATATTCATTTTGACAAATGTCATATGGAGTGTACTCAGTGTCCTCTTTTCCTTTTCTTCTTCTTCGTCCAAAAACTTCAGAGCAGCAATTCATTTCGAAAAATAACATTGAGGTCAGATTCTAGATACAAACTGAAAAAGCCCATAGAGCGGACTCAGCGATTTCGAAAAAACACTGACACGGACAACAACGTACGTTGCTGCGTGGATGGTGAAAAATTCAAAACGGATTACACTGAAAGGAGTGCAGCTCTGACAGCAACGTTGCCGTCACGTCACGGACATGTAGATCGACCTTTAAACGTAAAATGTGGAACCTCAATATATCGAATTTTAGACCAATCTCACCTCAATATAAAAAACCCCCAGTTTAACGAATTACTTGATATAACGAATTTTCAGTTTTTCCCTCTGATTTAGTATATGTCGAGGTTCCAATTTCGACGTTTGCTCAAGTTATCTCTACCCTGAAAACCGTTCTTTTGTTAGTCGCCATCGATTGTCAAAATAGCTGTCATCCCTAGAAATATGGATTCCGAGTTCTGGGAAAACCTTCCCGCCTAGGATAATTGATTGATTCTCTGCGTAGGGTTGCTGGCTGAAGAATAGAAATTGAGGAGCGGAGTGTGAAAGGTGTGCGACACGTCAGGGGGTCACTCTTGCAGATTTGAACGATTGATTTCGGAGATAGAGGTTCCGTTTTAACACTCCGTTAAAGAATTTGTTTGGATTTCGGTTAAGTTGACAGGGGATTTATCAACTTAGCATTCATTTTCAGGAAACGGGGATGTCTTTGGCGGTTAAGAGGAGATTTTTATTTTCGATGAGATTTGAGGATTTAGAAATTTTGGGACGGAACAAAAATTCAGGTATGACGTATTATTCAATCGAAGAGACATGGCAATTGCTATCGATTGAGATATCATCTGAGAGGAATATGCATTCCTAAAAAACTTTTTAGGTTTTCACTTTCAGTCTCTGAAACAGACATAATTAAAAAAAATGTAATTAGGATGAAGTGCTCCTGCGAAAATCTTTGCACTTATTTGTCAGCAGCAAATTGGTTATGAAAAAATTGTTGCCTAGCAGTAAACCTAAAAAAGGAAATAAATTAATAGGATAATGTAACGTTTCGGTGTCTATATCAGCCACCTTCTTCAGACAAACTTGTAAAATTTTCGGAATTGTGTGTTTTTCATTCGCAGTCTAATTGACATTGAAAGTTGTCAACACATGAAGATTGTTGATTTATTTATTTTGGAAATTTCCTGATATCATTTTTCTTCTTCAATAAATCAATCCAAATGCGATCTATTCCAACAGAACAATTGGCCAAAATTATCTACTTTATCTAGCAAAAACATGTGGATTCCTTAATTTTTCTTTTGTAATTATTACTAGTGTGTTAATTGAATTTTTTTTATTTTTTTCAGTTTCAGAGACCGG
>CM024239.1:99228265-99298410 GCA_013421045.1 Propylea japonica
AAAAAATCAAATTTTTCAAGTCTGTTCTTTGAATGATTCGATTTATTTCTGAACCAATTGCACATATGAAAAATATTTTCTATGCTGTTACGAGGACTGATCTAAGCTGAATAAACGAGTATCAATTGTTTCAATCGGACATCAAGAAGCCGAGCAAATTCGATTTGTTGTTGATGGAAAAATTCAAATTTTTCAAGTCTGTTCTTTGAATGATTCGATTTATTTTCTAAACCAATTGCACATATGAAAATATTTTCTATGCAGTTTAAAGAATTGATGTAAGTTGAATAAAACGAGGTATCAATTGTTCCAATCGGACATCAAGAAGCCGAGCAAATTTGATTTGTTTTTTGATGGAAAAAATCAAATTTTTCAAGTCTGTTCTTTGAATGATTCGATTTATTTCTGAACCAATTGCACATATAAAAATATTTTCTATGCTTTTACGAGGACTGATCTAAGCTGAATAAACGAGGTATCAATTGTTTCAATCGGACATCAAGAAGCCGAGCAAATTCGATTTGTTTGTTGATGGAAAAAATCAAATTTTTCAAGTCTGTTCTTTGAATGATTCGATTTATTTCTGAACCAATTGCACATATGAAAATTTTTCTATGCTGTTACGAGGACTGATCTAAGCTGAATAAAACGAGGTATCAATTGTTTCAATCGGACATCAAGAAGCCGAGCAAATTCGATTTGTTTGTTGATGGAAAAAATCAAATTTTTCAAGTCTGTTCTTTGAATGATTCGATTTATTTCTGAACCAATTGCACATATGAAAATATTTTCTATGCTGTTTACGAGGACTGATCTAAGCTGAATAAAACGATTATCAATTGTTTCAATCGGACATCAAGAAGCCGAGCAAATTCGATTTGTTGTTGATGGAAAAAAATTCAAATTTTTCAAGTCTGTTCTTTGAATGATTCGATTTATTTCTGAACCAATTGCACATATGAAAATATTTTCTATGCTGTTACGAGAATGATCTAAGCTGAATAAAAATGTATCAATTGTTTCAATCGGACATCAAGAAGCCGAGCAAATTCGATTTGTTTGTTGATGGAAAAAATCAAATTTTTCAAGTCTGTTCTTTGAATGATTCGATTTATTTCTGAACCAATTGCACATATGAAAATTTTCTATGCTGTTACGAGGACTGATCTAAGCTGAATAAAACGATGTATCAATTGTTCAATCGGACATCAAGAAGCCGAGCAAATTCGATTTGTTTGTTGATGGAAAAAAATCAAATTTTTCAAGTCTGTTCTTTGAATGATTCGATTTATTTCTGAACCATTGCACATATGAAATATTTTCTTGCTGTTACGAGGACTGATCTAAGCTGAATAAAAAGATGTATCAATTGTTCAATCGGACATCAAGAAGCCGAGCAAATTCGATTTGTTGGTTGATGGAAAAAAATTCAAATTTTTCAAGTCTGTTCTTTGAATGATTCGATTTATTTCTGAACCAATTGCACATATGAAAATATTTTCTATGCTGTTTACGAGGACTGATCTAAGCTGAATAAAACGATGTATCAATTGTTTCAATCGGACATCAAGAAGCCGAGCAAATTCGATTTGTTTGTTGATGGAAAAAATCAAATTTTTCAAGTCTGTTCTTTGAATGATTCGATTTATTTCTGAACCATTGCACATATGAAATATTTTCTATGCTGTTTACGAGGATGATCTAAGCTGAATAAAACGATGTATCAATTGTTTCAATCGGACATCAAGAAGCCGAGCAAATTCGATTTGTTTGTTGATGGAAAAAATCAAATTTTTCAAGTCTGTTCTTTGAATGATTCGATTTATTTCTGAACCAATTGCACATATGAAAATATTTTCTATGCTGTTACGAGGACTGATCTAAGCTGAATAAACGATGTATCAATTGTTTCAATCGGACATCAAGAAGCCGAGCAAATTCGATTTGTTTGTTGATGGAAAAAATCAAATTTTTCAAGTCTGTTCTTTGAATGATTCGATTTATTTCTGAACCAATTGCACATATGAAAATATTTTCTATGCTGTTACGAGGACTGATCTAAGCTGAATAAAACGATGTATCAATTGTTTCAATCGGACATCAAGAAGCCGAGCAAATTCGATTTGTTGGTTGATGGAAAAATTCAAATTTTTCAAGTCTGTTCTTTGAATGATTCGATTTATTTCTGAACCAATTGCACATATAAAATATTTTCTATGCTGTTTCGAGGACTGATCTAAGTTGAATAAAACGAGGTATCAATTGTTCCAATCAGACATCAAGAAGCCGAGCAAATTTGATTTGTTTGTTGATGGAAAAATTCAAATTTTTCAAGTCTGTTCTTTGAATGATTCGATTTATTTCTGAACCAATTGCACATATGAAATATTTTCTATGCAGTTCAAAAATTGATCTAAGCTGAATAAACGAGGTATCAATTGTTTCAATCGGACATCAAGAAGCCGAGCAAATTTGATTTGTTTTGGTTGATGGAAAAAATCAAATTTTTCAAGTCTGTTCTTTGAATGATTCGATTTATTTCTGAACCAATTGCACATATGAAAATATTTCCTATGCTGTTACGAGGACTGATCTAAGCTGAATAAACGAGGTATCAATTGTTTAATCGGACATCAAGAAGCCGAGCAAATTTGATTTGTTTGTTGATGGAAAAAATCAAATTTTTCAAGTCTGTTCTTTGAATGATTCGATTTATTTCTGAACCATTGCACATATGAAAATATTTTCTATGCTGTTTCGAGGACTGATCTAAGCTGAATAAAACGATGTATCAATTGTTTAATCGGACATCAAGAAGCCGAGCAAATTTGATTTGTTGGTTGATGGAAAAAATTCAAATTTTTCAAGTCTGTTCTTTGAATGATTCGATTTATTTCTAACCAATTGCACATATGAAAATATTTTCTATGCTTTTCGAGGACTGATCTAAGTTGAATAAAACGAGGTATCAATTGTTCTAATCAGACATCAAGAAGCCGAGCAAATTTGATTTGTTGGTTGATGGAAAAAATTCAAATTTTTCAAGTCTGTTCTTTGAATGATTCGATTTATTTCTAACCAATTGCACATATGAAAATATTTTTTATGCAGTTTCGAGAATTGATCTAAGTTGAATAAAACGAGGTATCAATTGTTTCAATCGGACATCAAGAAGCCGAGCAAATTTGATTTGTTTGTTGATGGAAAAAATTCAAATTTTTCAAGTCTGTTCTTTGAATGATTCGATTTATTTCTAACCACATTGCACATATGAAAATATTTTCTATGCTGTTCGAGGACTGATCTAAGCTTGAATAAAACGAGGTATCAATTGTTCCAATCGGACATCAAGAAGCCGAGCAAATTTGATTTGTTGTTGATGGAAAAAATTCAAATTTTTCAAGTCTGTTCTTTGAATGATTCGATTTATTTCTAACCATTTGCACATATGAAATATTTTCTATGCAGTTTCGAGGAATGATGTAAGTTGAATAAAACGAGGTATCAATTGTTCCAATCGGACACCAAGAAGCCGAGCAAATTTGATTTGTTTGTTGATGGAAAAAATCAAATTTTTCAAGTCTGTTCTTTGAATGATTCGATTTATTTCTAAACCAATTGCACATATGAAATATTTTCTATGCAGTTTAAGAACTGATGTAAGTTGAATAAAACGAGGTATCAATTGTTCCAATCGGACACCAAGAAGCCGAGCAAATTTGATTTGTTGGTTGATGGAAAAAAATCAAATTTTTCAAGTCTGTTCTTTGAATGATTCGATTTATTTCTAAACCAATTGCACATATGAAAATATTTTTTATGCAGTTTTAAAGAATTGATGTAAGCTGAATAAAACGAGGTATCAATTGTTCCAATCGGACATCAAGAAGCCGAGCAAATTTGATTTGTTTGTTGATGGAAAAATTCAAATTTTTCAAGTCTGTTCTTTGAATGATTCGATTTATTTCTAACCAATTGCACATATGAAAATATTTTCTATGCTGTTTCGAGGAATGATGTAAGTTGAATAAAACGAGTATCAATTGTTTCAATCGGACATCAAGAAGCCGAGCAAATTTGATTTGTTTGTTGATGGAAAAAATCAAATTTTTCAAGTCTGTTCTTTGAATGATTCGATTTATTTCTGAACCAATTGCACATATGAAAATATTTTCTATGCAGTTTAAAGACTGATGTAAGCTTGAATAAAACGAGGTATCAATTGTTTCAATCGGACATCAAGAAGCCGAGCAAATTTGATTTGTTTGTTGATGGAAAAAAAATCAAATTTTTCAAGTCTGTTCTTTGAATGATTCGATTTATTTCTGAACCAATTGCACATATGAAAATATTTTCTATGCTGTTTACGAGGACTGATCTAAGCTTAAAACGAGTATCAATTGTTTCAATCGGACATCAAGAAGCCGAGCAAATTCGATTTGTTTGTTGATGGAAAAAATCAAATTTTTCAAGTCTGTTCTTTGAATGATTCGATTTATTTCTAAACCATTGCACATATGAAAATATTTTCTATGCAGTTTGAAGAATTGATGTAAGTTGAATAAAACGAGGTATCAATTGTTCCAATCGGACACAAGAAGCCGAGCAAATTTGATTTGTTTGTTGATGGAAAAAATCAAATTTTTCAAGTCTGTTCTTTGAATGATTCGATTTATTTCTGAACCAATTGCACATATGAAAATATTTTCTATGCTGTTACGAGGACTGATCTAAGCTGAATAAAACGATGTATCAATTGTTTCAATCGGACATCAAGAAGCCGAGCAAATTCGATTTGTTGGTTGATGGAAAAAATTCAAATTTTTCAAGTCTGTTCTTTGAATGATTCGATTTATTTCTAAACCATTGCACATATGAAAATATTTTCTATGCAGTTTGAAGAATTGATGTAAGTTGAATAAAACGAGGTATCAATTGTTCCAATCGGACATCAAGAAGCCGAGCAAATTTGATTTGTTTGTTGATGGAAAAAAATCAAATTTTTCAAGTCTGTTCTTTGAATGATTCGATTTATTTCTAAACCATTGCACATATGAAATATTTTTCTATGCAGTTTAAAGAATTGATGTAAGTTGAATAAAACGAGGTATCAATTGTTTCCAATCGGACATCAAGAAGCCGAGCAAATTTGATTTGTTGTTGATGGAAAAAAATCAAATTTTTCAAGTCTGTTCTTTGAATGATTCGATTTATTTCTGAACCAATTGCACATATGAAAATATTTTTATGCTGTTACGAGGACTGATCTAAGCTGAATATAACGATGTATCAATTGTTTCAATCGGACATCAAGAAGCCGAGCAAATTCGATTTGTTTGTTGATGGAAAAAATCAAATTTTTCAAGTCTGTTCTTTGAATGATTCGATTTATTTCTGAACCAATTGCACATATGAAAATATTTTCTATGCTGTTACGAGGACTGATCTAAGCTGAATAAAACGATGTATCAATTGTTTCAATCGGACATCAAGAAGCCGAGCAAATTTGATTTGTTTGTTGATGGAAAAAAATCAAATTTTTCAAGTCTGTTCTTTGAATGATTCGATTTATTTCTGAACCAATTGCACATATGAAAATATTTTCTATGCTGTTACGAGGACTGATCTAAGCTGAATAAAACGAGGTATCAATTGTTTCAATCGGACATCAAGAAGCCGAGCAAATTCGATTTGTTGGTTGATGGAAAAAATTCAAATTTTTCAAGTCTGTTCTTTGAATGATTCGATTTATTTCTAAACCATTGCACATATGAAAATATTTTCTATGCAGTTTGAAGAATTGATGTAAGTTGAATAAAACGAGGTATCAATTGTTCCAATCAGACACAAGAAGCCGAGCAAATTTGATTTGTTTGTTGATGGAAAAAAATCAAATTTTTCAAGTCTGTTCTTTGAATGATTCGATTTATTTCTAAACACATTGCACATATGAAAATATTTTCTATGCAGTTTAAAGAATTGATGTAAGTTGAATAAAACGAGGTGTCAATTGTTCCAATCGGACACCAAGAAGCCGAGCAAATTTGATTTGTTTGTTGATGGAAAAAAATCAAATTTTTCAAGTCTGTTCTTTGAATGATTCGATTTATTTCTGAACCAATTGCACATATAAAATATTTTCTATGCTGTTACGAGGACTGATCTAAGCTGAATAAAACGATGTATCAATTGTTTCAATCGGACATCAAGAAGCCGAGCAAATTCGATTTGTTGGTTGATGGAAAAAATTCAAATTTTTCAAGTCTGTTCTTTGAATGATTCGATTTATTTCTAAACCATTGCACATATGAAAATATTTTCTATGCAGTTTGAAGAATTGATGTAAGTTGAATAAAACGAGGTATCAATTGTTCCAATCGGACATCAAGAAGCCGAGCAAATTTGATTTGTTTGTTGATGGAAAAAAATCAAATTTTTCAAGTCTGTTCTTTGAATGATTCGATTTATTTCTAAACCAATTGCACATATGAAAATATTTTCTATGCAGTTTAAAGAATTGATGTAAGTTGAATAAAACGAGGTATCAATTGTTCCAATCGGACACAAGAAGCCGAGCAAATTTGATTTGTTTGTTGATGGAAAAAAATCAAATTTTTCAAGTCTGTTCTTTGAATGATTCGATTTATTTCTGAACCAATTGCACATATGAAAATATTTTTATGCTGTTACGAGGACTGATCTAAGCTGAATAAAACGATGTATCAATTGTTTCAATCGGACATCAAGAAGCCGAGCAAATTCGATTTGTTGGTTGATGGAAAAAATTCAAATTTTTCAAGTCTGTTCTTTGAATGATTCGATTTTTTTCTAAACCATTGCACATATGAAAATATTTTCTATGCTGTTTAAGAATTGATGTAAGTTGAATAAAACGAGGTATCAATTGTTTCCAATCGGACACCAAGAAGCCGAGCAAATTTGATTTGTTTGTTGATGGAAAAAAATCAAATTTTTCAAGTCTGTTCTTTGAATGATTCGATTTATTTCTGAACCAATTGCACATATGAAAATATTTCCTATGCTGTTACGAGGACTGATCTAAGCTGAATAAAACGATGTATCAATTGTTTCAATCGGACATCAAGAAGCCGAGCAAATTCGATTTGTTTGTTGATGGAAAAAAATCAAATTTTTCAAGTCTGTTCTTTGAATGATTCGATTTATTTCTGAACCAATTGCACATATGAAAATATTTTCTATGCTGTTACGAGGACTGATTAAGCTGAATAAAACGATGTATCAATTGTTTCAATCGGACATCAAGAAGCCGAGCAAATTCGATTTGTTTGTTGATGGAAAAAATCAAATTTTTCAAGTCTGTTCTTTGAATGATTCGATTTATTTCTGAACCAATTGCACATATGAAAATATTTTCTATGCTGTTACGAGGACTGATCTAAGCTGAATAAAACGATGTATCAATTGTTCAATCGGACATCAAGAAGCCGAGCAAATTCGATTTGTTGGTTGATGGAAAAAATTCAAATTTTTCAAGTCTGTTCTTTGAATGATTCGATTTATTTCTGAACCAATTGCACATATGAAAATATTTTCTATGCTGTTACGAGGACTGATCTAAGCTGAATAAAACGATGTATCAATTGTTTCAATCGGACATCAAGAAGCCGAGCAAATTCGATTTGTTTGTTGATGGAAAAAAATCAAATTTTTCAAGTCTGTTCTTTGAATGATTCGATTTATTTCTGAACCAATTGCACATATGAAAATATTTTCTATGCTGTTACGAGGACTGATCTAAGCTGAATAAAAATGTATCAATTGTTTCAATCGGACATCAAGAAGCCGAGCAAATTCGATTTGTTTGTTGATGGAAAAAAAATCAAATTTTTCAAGTCTGTTCTTTGAATGATTCGATTTATTTCTGAACCAATTGCACATATGAAAATATTTTCTATGCTGTTACGAGGACTGATCTAAGCTGAATAAAACGATGTATCAATTGTTTCAATCGGACATCAAGAAGCCGAGCAAATTCGATTTGTTGGTTGATGGAAAAAATTCAAATTTTTCAAGTCTGTTCTTTGAATGATTCGATTTATTTCTGAACCAATTGCACATATGAAAATATTTTCTATGCTGTTACGAGGACTGATCTAAGCTGAATAAAACGATGTATCAATTGTTTCAATCGGACATCAAGAAGCCGAGCAAATTCGATTTGTTGGTTGATGGAAAAAATTCAAATTTTTCAAGTCTGTTCTTTGAATGATTCGATTTATTTCTGAACCAATTGCACATATGAAAATATTTTCTATGCTGTTACGAGGACTGATCTAAGCTGAATAAAACGATGTATCAATTGTTTCAATCGGACATCAAGAAGCCGAGCAAATTCGATTTGTTTGTTGATGGAAAAAAATCAAATTTTTCAAGTCTGTTCTTTGAATGATTCGATTTATTTCTGAACCAATTGCACATATGAAAATATTTTCTATGCTGTTACGAGGACTGATCTAAGCTGAATAAAACGATGTATCA
Source organism: Propylea japonica (assembly GCA_013421045.1). Classification (NCBI taxonomy): domain Eukaryota; kingdom Metazoa; phylum Arthropoda; class Insecta; order Coleoptera; family Coccinellidae; genus Propylea; species Propylea japonica. The sequence goes on from CM024239.1 coordinate 99,236,786, forward strand.
ATTGTTTCAATCGGACATCAAGAAGCCGAGCAAATTCGATTTGTTGGTTGATGGAAAAAATTCAAATTTTTCAAGTCTGTTCTTTGAATGATTCGATTTATTTCTGAACCAATTGCACATATGAAAAATATTTTCTATGCTGAGGACTGATCTAAGCTGAATAAAACGAGGTATCAATTGTTCTAATCGGACATCAAAAGCCGAGCAAATTTGATTTGTTCGTTGATGGAAAAATTCAAATTTTTCAAGTCTGTTCTTTGAATGATTCGATTTATTTCTAAACCAATTGCACATATGGAAATATTTTCTATGCAGTTCAAAAAGTGATCTAAGCTGAATAAACGAGGTATCAATTGTTTCAATCGGACATCAAGAAGCCGAGCAAATTTGATTTTTGGTTGATGGAAAAAATTCAAATTTTTCAAGTCTGTTCTTTGAATGATTCGATTTATTTCTGAAACAATTGCACATATGAAAATATTTTCTATGCTCTTCGAGGACTGATCTAAGCTGAATAAAACGAGGTATCAATTGTTCTAATCGGACATCAAAAAGCCGAGCAAATTTGATTTGTTGTTGATGGAAAAAATTCAAATTTTTCAAGTCTGTTTCTTTGAATGATTCGATTTATTTCTAAACCAATTGCACATATGAAAATATTTTCTATGCTTTTTCGAGGACTGATCTAAGCTGAATAAAACGAGGTATCAATTGTTCTAATCGGACATCAAAAGCCGAGCAAATTTGATTTGTTCGTTGATGGAAAAAATTCAAATTTTTCAAGTCTTTCTTTGAATGATTCGATTTATTTCTAAACCAATTGCACATATGAAAATATTTTCTATGCTGTTTCGAGGACTGATCTAAGCTGAATAAAACGAGGTATCAATTGTTCTAATCAGACATCAAGAAGCCGAGCAAATTTGATTTGTTCGTTGATGGAAAAAATTCAAATTTTTCAAGTCTGTTCTTTGAATGATTCGATTTATTTCTAAACCAATTGCACATATGAAAATATTTTTTATGCTGTTTCGAGGACTGATCTAAGCTGAATAAAACGAGGTATCAATTGTTCTAATCAGACATCAAGAAGCCGAGCAAATTTGATTTGTTCGTTGATGGAAAAAATTCAAATTTTTCAAGTCTGTTCTTTGAATGATTCGATTTATTTCTAACCAATTGCACATATGGAAATATTTTCTATAATGATTCGAGGACTGATCTAAGCTTAATAAAACGAGGTATCAATTGTTCTAATCAGACACAAGAAGCCGAGCAAATTTGATTTGTTGTTGATGGAAAAAATTCAAATTTTTCAAGTCTGTTCTTTGAATGATTCGATTTATTTCTAAACCAATTGCACATATGGAAATATTTCTATGCTGTTTCGAGGATGATGTAAGTTGAATAAAACGAGGTATCAATTGTTCCAATCGGACACCAAGAAGCCGAGCAAATTTGATTTGTTTGCTGATGGAAAAAATCAAATTTTTCAAGTCTGTTCTTTGAATGATTCGATTTATTTCTAAACCAATTGCACATATGGAAATATTTTTTATGCAGTTTAAAGAACTGATGTAAGTTGAATAAAACGAGGTATCAATTGTTCCAATCGGACACCAAGAAGCCGAGCAAATTTGATTTGTTGGTTGATGGAAAAAATCAAATTTTTCAAGTCTGTTCTTTGAATGATTCGATTTATTTCTAACCAATTGCACATATGGAAATATTTTTTATGCAGTTTAAAGAATTGATGTAAGTTGAATAAAACGAGGTATCAATTGTTCCAATCGGACACCAAGAAGCCGAGCAAATTTGATTTGTTGTTGATGGAAAAAATTCAAATTTTTCAAGTCTGTTCTTTGAATGATTCGATTTATTTCTAAACCAATTGCACATATGAAAATATTTTCTATGCTGTTTCGAGGAATGATGTAAGTTGAATAAAACGAGGTATCAATTGTTCCAATCGGACACCAAGAAGCCGAGCAAATTTGATTTGTTTGTTGATGGAAAAAATCAAATTTTTCAAGTCTGTTCTTTGAATGATTCGATTTATTTCTAAACCAATTGCACATATGGAAATATTTTTATGCAGTTCAAAGAATTGATGTAAGTTGAATAAAACGAGGTATCAATTGTTCCAATCGGACACCAAGAAGCCGAGCAAATTTGATTTGTTGTTGATGGAAAAAATCAAATTTTTCAAGTCTGTTCTTTGAATGATTCGATTTATTTCTGAACCAATTGCACATATGAAAATATTTTCTATGCTGTTACGAGGACTGATCTAAGCTGAATAAAACGATGTATCAATTGTTTCAATCGGACATCAAGAAGCCGAGCAAATTCGATTTGTTGGTTGATGGAAAAAATCAAATTTTTCAAGTCTGTTCTTTGAATGATTCGATTTATTTCTAAACCATTGCACATATGAAAATATTTTCTATGCAGTTTGAAGAATTGATGTAAGTTGAATAAAACGAGGTATCAATTGTTCCAATCGGACACCAAGAAGCCGAGCAAATTTGATTTGTTTGTTGATGGAAAAAAATCAAATTTTTCAAGTCTGTTCTTTGAATGATTCGATTTATTTCTGAACCAATTGCACATATGAAAATATTTTCTATGCTGTTACGAGGACTGATCTAAGCTGAATATAACGATGTATCAATTGTTTCAATCGGACATCAAGAAGCCGAGCAAATTCGATTTGTTGGTTGATGGAAAAAATTCAAATTTTTCAAGTCTGTTCTTTGGATGATTCGATTTATTTCTAAACCATTGCACATATGAAAATATTTTCTATGCAGTTTGAAGAATTGATGTAAGTTGAATAAAACGAGGTATCAATTGTTCCAATCGGACACCAAGAAGCCGAGCAAATTTGATTTGTTTGTTGATGGAAAAAATCAAATTTTTCAAGTCTGTTCTTTGAATGATTCGATTTATTTCTAAACACATTGCACATATGAAAATATTTTCTATGCAGTTTAAAGAATTGATGTAAGTTGAATAAAACGAGGTGTCAATTGTTCCAATCGGACATCAAGAAGCCGAGCAAATTTGATTTGTTTGTTGATGGAAAAAAATCAAATTTTTCAAGTCTGTTCTTTGAATGATTCGATTTATTTCTGAACCAATTGCACATATGAAAATATTTTTTATGCTGTTACGAGGACTGATCTAAGCTGAATATAACGATGTATCAATTGTTTCAATCGGACATCAAGAAGCCGAGCAAATTCGATTTGTTTGTTGATGGAAAAAATCAAATTTTTCAAGTCTGTTCTTTGAATGATTCGATTTATTTCTGAACCAATTGCACATATGAAAATATTTTCTATGCTGTTACGAGGACTGATCTAAGCTGAATAAAACGATGTATCAATTGTTTCAATCGGACATCAAGAAGCCGAGCAAATTTGATTTGTTTGTTGATGGAAAAAATCAAATTTTTCAAGTCTGTTCTTTGAATGATTCGATTTATTTCTGAACCAATTGCACATATGAAAATATTTTCTATGCTGTTACGAGGACTGATCTAAGCTGAATAAAACGATGTATCAATTGTTTCAATCGGACATCAAGAAGCCGAGCAAATTCGATTTGTTGGTTGATGGAAAAAATTCAAATTTTTCAAGTCTGTTCTTTGAATGATTCGATTTATTTCTAAACCATTGCACATATGAAAATATTTTCTATGCAGTTTGAAGAATTGATGTAAGTTGAATAAAACGAGGTATCAATTGTTCCAATCGGACACAAGAAGCCGAGCAAATTTGATTTGTTTGTTGATGGAAAAAATCAAATTTTTCAAGTCTGTTCTTTGAATGATTCGATTTATTTCCAACAATTGCACATATGAAAATATTTTCTATGCAGTTTAAAGAATTGATGTAAGTTGAATTAAACGAGATGTCAATTGTTCCAATCGGACACCAAGAAGCCGAGCAAATTTGATTTGTTTGTTGATGGAAAAAATCAAATTTTTCAAGTCTGTTCTTTGAATGATTCGATTTATTTCTGAACCAATTGCACATATGAAAATATTTTCTATGCTGTTACGAGGACTGATCTAAGCTGAATATAACGATGTATCAATTGTTTCAATCGGACATCAAGAAGCCGAGCAAATTCGATTTGTTGGTTGATGGAAAAAATTCAAATTTTTCAAGTCTGTTCTTTGATGATTCGATTTATTTCTAAACCATTGCACATATGAAATATTTTCTATGCAGTTTGAAGAATTGATGTAAGTTGAATAAAACGAGGTATCAATTGTTCCAATCGGACACCAAGAAGCCGAGCAAATTTGATTTGTTTGTTGATGGAAAAAATCAAATTTTTCAAGTCTGTTCTTTGAATGATTCGATTTATTTCTAAACCATTGCACATATGAAAATATTTTCTATGCAGTTTAAAGAATTGATGTAAGTTGAATAAAACGAGGTATCAATTGTTCCAATCGGACACCAAGAAGCCGAGCAAATTTGATTTGTTTGTTGATGGAAAAAATCAAATTTTTCAAGTCTGTTCTTTGAATGATTCGATTTATTTCTGAACCAATTGCACATATGAAAATATTTTTATGCTGTTACGAGGACTGATCTAAGCTGAATAAAACGATGTATCAATTGTTTCAATCGGACATCAAGAAGCCGAGCAAATTCGATTTGTTGGTTGATGGAAAAAATTCAAATTTTTCAAGTCTGTTCTTTGGATGATTCGATTTTTTCTAAACCATTTGCACATATGAAAATATTTTCTATGCAGTTTAAAGAATTGATGTAAGTTGAATAAAACGAGGTATCAATTGTTTCCAATCGGACACAAGAAGCCGAGCAAATTTGATTTGTTTGTTGATGGAAAAAAATCAAATTTTTCAAGTCTGTTCTTTGAATGATTCGATTTATTTCTGAACCAATTGCACATATAAAATATTTTCTATGCTGTTACGAGGACTGATCTAAGCTGAATAAAACGATGTATCAATTGTTTCAATCGGACATCAAGAAGCCGAGCAAATTCGATTTGTTTGTTGATGGAAAAAATCAAATTTTTCAAGTCTGTTCTTTGAATGATTCGATTTATTTCTGAACCAATTGCACATATGAAAATATTTTCTATGCTGTTACGAGGATGATCTAAGCTGAATAAAACGATGTATCAATTGTTTCAATCGGACATCAAGAAGCCGAGCAAATTCGATTTGTTGGTTGATGGAAAAAATTCAAATTTTTCAAGTCTGTTCTTTGAATGATTCGATTTTTTTCTAAACCATTTGCACATATGAAAATATTTTCTATGCAGTTTAAAGAATTGATGTAAGTTGAATAAAACGAGGTATCAATTGTTCCAATCGGACACCAAGAAGCCGAGCAAATTTGATTTGTTTGTTGATGGAAAAAATCAAATTTTTCAAGTCTGTTCTTTGAATGATTCGATTTATTTCTGAACCAATTGCACATATGAAAATATTTTCTATGCTGTTACGAGGACTGATCTAAGCTGAATAAAACGATGTATCAATTGTTTCAATCGGACATCAAGAAGCCGAGCAAATTCGATTTGTTGGTTGATGGAAAAAATTCAAATTTTTCAAGTCTGTTCTTTGATGATTCGATTTTTTTCTAAACCATTTGCACATATGAAAATATTTTCTATGCAGTTTAAAGAATTGATGTAAGTTGAATAAAACGAGGTATCAATTGTTCCAATCGGACACCAAGAAGCCGAGCAAATTTGATTTGTTTGTTGATGGAAAAAAATCAAATTTTTCAAGTCTGTTCTTTGAATGATTCGATTTATTTCTGAACCAATTGCACATATGAAAATATTTTCTATGCTGTTACGAGGACTGATCTAAGCTGAATAAAACGATGTATCAATTGTTTCAATCGGACATCAAGAAGCCGAGCAAATTCGATTTGTTTGTTGATGGAAAAAAATCAAATTTTTCAAGTCTGTTCTTTGAATGATTCGATTTATTTCTGAACCAATTGCACATATGAAAATATTTTCTATGCTGTTACGAGGACTGATCTAAGCTGAATATAACGATGTATCAATTGTTTCAATCGGACATCAAGAAGCCGAGCAAATTCGATTTGTTGGTTGATGGAAAAATTCAAATTTTTCAAGTCTGTTCTTTGAATGATTCGATTTATTTCTGAACCAATTGCACATATGAAAATATTTTCTATGCTGTTACGAGGACTGATCTAAGCTGAATATAACGATGTATCAATTGTTTCAATCGGACATCAAGAAGCCGAGCAAATTCGATTTGTTTGTTGATGGAAAAAAATCAAATTTTTCAAGTCTGTTCTTTGAATGATTCGATTTATTTCTGAACCAATTGCACATATGAAAATATTTTCTATGCTGTTACGAGGACTGATCTAAGCTGAATAAAACGAAGTATCAATTGTTTCAATCGGACATCAAGAAGCCGAGCAAATTCGATTTGTTTGTTGATGGAAAAAAATCAAATTTTTCAAGTCTGTTCTTTGAATGATTCGATTTATTTCTGAACCAATTGCACATATAAAATATTTTCTATGCTGTTACGAGGACTGATCTAAGCTGAATAAAACGATGTATCAATTGTTTCAATCGGACATCAAGAAGCCGAGCAAATTCGATTTGTTTGTTGATGGAAAAAATCAAATTTTTCAAGTCTGTTCTTTGAATGATTCGATTTATTTCTGAACCAATTGCACATATGAAAATATTTTCTATGCTGTTACGAAGACTGATCTAAGCTGAATAAAACGATGTATCAATTGTTTCAATCGGACATCAAGAAGCCGAGCAAATTCGATTTGTTTGTTGATGGAAAAAAATCAATTTTTCAAGTCTGTTCTTTGAATGATTCGATTTATTTCTGAACCAATTGCACATATGAAAATATTTTCTATACTGTTACGAGGACTGATCTAAGCTGAATATAACGATGTATCAATTGTTTCAATCGGACATCAAGAAGCCGAGCAAATTCGATTTGTTGGTTGATGGAAAAAATTCAAATTTTTCAAGTCTGTTCTTTGAATGATTCGATTTATTTCTGAACCAATTGCACATATGAAAATATTTTCTATGCTGTTACGAGGACTGATCTAAGCTGAATATAACGATGTATCAATTGTTTCAATCGGACATCAAGAAGCCGAGCAAATTCGATTTGTTTGTTGATGGAAAAAATCAAATTTTTCAAGTCTGTTCTTTGAATGATTCGATTTATTTCTGAACCAATTGCACATATGAAAATATTTCTATGCTGTTACGAGGACTGATCTAAGCTGAATAAAACGAAGTATCAATTGTTTCAATCGGACATCAAGAAGCCGAGCAAATTCGATTTGTTTGTTGATGGAAAAAAATCAAATTTTTCAAGTCTGTTCTTTGAATGATTCGATTTATTTCTGAACCAATTGCACATATGAAAATATTTTCTATGCTGTTACGAGGACTGATCTAAGCTGAATATAACGATGTATCAATTGTTTCAATCGGACATCAAGAAGCCGAGCAAATTCGATTTGTTGGTTGATGGAAAAAATTCAAATTTTTCAAGTCTGTTCTTTGAATGATTCGATTTATTTCTGAACCAATTGCACATATGAAAATATTTTCTATGCTGTTCACGAGGACTGATCTAAGCTGAATAAAACGATGTATCAATTGTTTCAATCGGACATCAAGAAGCCGAGCAAATTCGATTTGTTTGTTGATGGAAAAAAATCAAATTTTTCAAGTCTGTTCTTTGAATGATTCGATTTATTTCTGAACCAATTGCACATATGAAAATATTCTATACTGTTACGAGGACTGATCTAAGCTGAATATAACGATGTATCAATTGTTTCAATCGGACATCAAGAAGCCGAGCAAATTCGATTTGTTGGTTGATGGAAAAAATTCAAATTTTTCAAGTCTGTTCTTTGAATGATTCGATTTATTTCTGAACCAATTGCACATATAGAAATATTTTCTATGCTGTTACGAGGACTGATCTAAGCTGAATATAACGATGGATCAATTGTTTCAATCGGACATCAAGAAGCCGAGCAAATTCGATTTGTTTGTTGATGGAAAAAAATCAAATTTTTCAAGTCTGTTCTTTGAATGATTCGATTTATTTCTGAACCAATTGCACATATGAAAATATTTTCTATGCTGTTACGAGGACTGATCTAAGCTGAATAAAACGATCTATCAATTGTTTCAATCGGACATCAAGAAGCCGAGCAAATTCGATTTGTTGGTTGATGAAAAAATTCAAATTTTTCAAGTCTGTTCTTGGATGATTCGATTTATTTCTGAACCAATTGCACATATGAAAATATTTTCTATGCTTTTTCGAGGACTGATCTAAGCTGAATAAAACGAGGTATCAATTGTTTAATCAGACATCAAAAAGCCGAGCAAATTTGATTTGTTCGTTGATGGAAAAAATTCAAATTTTTCAAGTCTGTTCTTTGAATGATTCGATTTATTTCTAAACCAAATGCACATATGGAAATATTTTCTATGCAGTTCAAAAAAGTGATCTAAGCTGAATAAAACGAGGTATCAATTGTTCCAATCGGACATCAAGAAGCCGAGCAAATTTGATTTGTTTGTTGATGGAAAAAAATCAAATTTTTCAAGTCTGTTCTTTGAATGATTCGATTTATTTCTGAACCAATTGCACATATGAAAATATTTTCTATGCTGTTACGAGGACTGATCTAAGCTGAATATAACGATGTATCAATTGTTTCAATCGGACATCAAGAAGCCGAGCAAATTCGATTTGTTTGTTGATGGAAAAAAATCAAATTTTTCAAGTCTGTTCTTTGAATGATTCGATTTATTTCTGAACCAATTGCACATATGAAAATATTTTTTATGCTGTTACGAGGACTGATCTAAGCTGAATAAAACGATGTATCAATTGTTTCAATCGGACATCAAGAAGCCGAGCAAATTTGATTTGTTTGTTGATGGAAATAAAATCAAATTTTTCAAGTCTGTTCTTTGAATGATTCGATTTATTTCTGAACCAATTGCACATATGAAAATATTTTCTATGCTGTTACGAGGACTGATCTAAGTTGAATATAACGATGTTTCAATTGTTTCAATCGGACATCAAGAAGCCGAGCAAATTCGATTTGTTGGTTGATGGAAAAAATTCAAATTTTTCAAGTCTGTTCTTTGGATGATTCGATTTTTTTCTAAACCATTTGCACATATGAAAATATTTTCTATGCAGTTTAAAGAATTGATGTAAGTTGAATAAAACGAGGTATCAATTGTTCCAATCGGACACCAAGAAGCCGAGCAAATTTGATTTGTTTGTTGATGGAAAAAATCAAATTTTTCAAGTCTGTTCTTTGAATGATTCGATTTATTTCTGAACCAATTGCACATATAAAATATTTTCTATGCTGTTACGAGGACTGATCTAAGCTGAATAAAACGATGTATCAATTGTTTCAATCGGACATCAAGAAGCCGAGCAAATTCGATTTGTTTGTTGATGGAAAAAAATCAAATTTTTCAAGTCTGTTCTTTGAATGATTCGATTTATTTCTGAACCAATTGCACATATGAAAATATTTTCTATGCTGTTACGAGGACTGATCTAAGCTGAATATAACGATGTATCAATTGTTTCAATCGGACATCAAGAAGCCGAGCAAATTCGATTTGTTGGTTGATGGAAAAAATTCAAATTTTTCAAGTCTGTTCTTTGAATGATTCGATTTATTTCTGAACCAATTGCACATATGAAAATATTTTCTATGCTGTTACGAGGACTGATCTAAGCTGAATATAACGATGTATCAATTGTTTCAATCGGACATCAAGAAGCCGAGCAAATTCGATTTGTTTGTTGATGGAAAAAAATCAAATTTTTCAAGTCTGTTCTTTGAATGATTCGATTTATTTCTGAACCAATTGCACATATGAAAATATTTTCTATGCTGTTACGAGGACTGATCTAAGCTGAATAAAAGAAGTATCAATTGTTTCAATCGGACATCAAGAAGCCGAGCAAATTCGATTTGTTTGTTGATGGAAAAAAATCAAATTTTTCAAGTCTGTTCTTTGAATGATTCGATTTATTTCTGAACCAATTGCACATATGAAAATATTTTCTATGCTGTTACGAGGACTGATCTAAGCTGAATATAACGATGTATCAATTGTTTCAATCGGACATCAAGAAGCCGAGCAAATTCGATTTGTTGGTTGATGGAAAAAATTCAAATTTTTCAAGTCTGTTCTTTGAATGATTCGATTTATTTCTGAACCAATTGCACATATGAAATATTTTCTATGCTGTTACGAGGACTGATCTAAGCTGAATAAAACGATGTATCAATTGTTTCAATCGGACATCAAGAAGCCGAGCAAATTCGATTTGTTTGTTGATGGAAAAAAATCAAATTTTTCAAGTCTGTTCTTTGAATGATTCGATTTATTTCTGAACCAATTGCACATATGAAAATATTTTCTATGCTGTTACGAGGACTGATCTAAGCTGAATAAAACGATGTATCAATTGTTTCAATCGGACATCAAGAAGCCGAGCAAATTCGATTTGTTTGTTGATGGAAAAAAATCAAATTTTTCAAGTCTGTTCTTTGAATGATTCGATTTATTTCTGAACCAATTGCACATATGAAAATATTTTCTATGCTGTTACGAGGACTGATCTAAGCTGAATATAACGATGTATCAATTGTTTCAATCGGACATCAAGAAGCCGAGCAAATTCGATTTGTTGGTTGATGGAAAAATTCAAATTTTTCAAGTCTGTTCTTTGAATGATTCGATTTATTTCTGAACCAATTGCACATATGAAATATTTTCTATGCTGTTACGAGGACTGATCTAAGTTGAATAAACGATGTATCAATTGTTTCAATCGGACATCAAGAAGCCGAGCAAATTCGATTTGTTTGTTGATGGAAAAAAATCAAATTTTTCAAGTCTGTTCTTTGAATGATTCGATTTATTTCTGAACCAATTGCACATATGAAAATATTTTCTATGCTGTTACGAGGACTGATCTAAGCTGAATAAAACGATGTATCAATTGTTTCAATCGGACATCAAGAAGCCGAGCAAATTCGATTTGTTGGTTGATAAAAAATTCAAATTTTCAAGTCTGTTCATTGATGATTCGATTTAATTCTGAACCAATTGCACATATGAAAATATTTTCTATGCTTTTTCGAGGACTGATCTAAGCTGAATAAAACGAGGTATCAATTGTTTCAATCAGACATCAAAAAGCCGAGCAAATTTGATTTGTTGTTGATGGAAAAAATTCAAATTTTTCAAGTCTGTTCTTTGAATGATTCGATTTATTTCTAAACCAATTGCACATATGGAAATATTTTCTATGCAGTTTCAAAAAATGATCTAAGCTGAATAAACGAGGTATCAATTGTTTCCAATCGGACATCAAGAAGCCGAGCAAATTTGATTTGTTTGTTGATGGAAAAAATCAAATTTTTCAAGTCTGTTCTTTGAATGATTCGATTTATTTCTGAACCAATTGCACATATGAAAATATTTTCTATGCTGTTACGAGGACTGATCTAAGCTGAATAAAACGATGTATCAATTGTTTCAATCGGACATCAAGAAGCCGAGCAAATTCGATTTGTTTTTGATGGAAAAAATCAAATTTTTCAAGTCTGTTCTTTGAATGATTCGATTTATTTCTGAACCCAATTGCACATATGAAAATATTTTCTATGCTGTTACGAGGACTGATCTAAGCTGAATAAAACGATGTATCAATTGTTTCAATCGGACATCAAGAAGCCGAGCAAATTTGATTTGTTTGTTGATGGAAATAAATCAAATTTTTCAAGTCTGTTCTTTGAATGATTCGATTTATTTCTGAACCATTGCACATATGAAAATATTTTCTATGCTGTTACGAGGACTGATCTAAGTTGAATAAACGAGGTATCAATTGTTTCAATCGGACATCAAGAAGCCGAGCAAATTCGATTTGTTGGTTGATGGAAAAAATTCAAATTTTTCAAGTCTGTTCTTTGGATGATTCGATTTTTTTCTAAACCATTTGCACATATGAAAATATTTTCTAAGCAGTTTAAAGAATTGATGTAAGTTGAATAAAACGAGGTGTCAATTGTTCCAATCGGACACCAAGAAGCCGAGCAAATTTAATTTGTTTGTTGATGGAAAAACATCAAATTTTTCAAGTCTGTTCTTTGAATGATTCGATTTATTTCTGAACCAATTGCACATATGAAAATATTTTCTATGCTGTTACGAGGACTGATCTAAGCTGAATAAACGATGTATCAATTGTTTCAATCGGACATCAAGAAGCCGAGCAAATTCGATTTGTTGGTTGATGGAAAAATTCAAATTTTTCAAGTCTGTTCTTTGGATGATTCGATTTTTTTCTAAACCATTTGCACATATGAAAATATTTTCTATGCAGTTTAAAGAATTGATGTAAGTTGAATAAAACGAGGTATCAATTGTTCCAATCGGACACCAAGAAGCCGAGCAAATTTGATTTGTTTGTTGATGGAAAAAATCAAATTTTTCAAGTCTGTTCTTTGAATGATTCGATTTATTTCTGAACCAATTGCACATATGAAAATATTTTCTATGCTGTTACGAGGACTGATCTAAGCTGAATAAAACGATGTATCAATTGTTTCAATCGGACATCAAGAAGCCGAGCAAATTCGATTTGTTTGGTTGATGGAAAAAATCAAATTTTTCAAGTCTGTTCTTTGAATGATTCGATTTATTTCTAAACCAATTGCACATATGAAAATATTTTCTATGCAGTTTAAAGAATTGATGTAAGTTGAATAAAACGAGGTATCAATTGTTTCAATCGGACATCAAGAAGCCGAGCAAATTTGATTTGTTTGTTGATGGAAAAAATTCAAATTTTTCAAGTCTGTTCTTTGAATGATTCGATTTATTTCTGAACCAATTGCACATATGAAAATATTTTCTATGCTGTTACGAGGACTGATCTAAGCTGAATAAAACGATGTATCAATTGTTTCAATCGGACATCAAGAAGCCGAGCAAATTCGATTTGTTTGTTGATGGAAAAAAATCAAATTTTTCAAGTCTGTTCTTTGAATGATTCGATTTATTTCTGAACCAATTGCACATATGAAAATATTTTCTATGCTGTTACGAGGACTGATCTAAGCTGAATAAAACGATGTATCAATTGTTTCAATCGGACATCAAGAAGCCGAGCAAATTCGATTTGTTGGTTGATGGAAAAAATTCAAATTTTTCAAGTCTGTTCTTTGAATGATTCGATTTATTTCTGAACCAATTGCACATATGAAAATATTTTCTATACTGTTACGAGGACTGATCTAAGCTGAATAAACGATGTATCAATTGTTTCAATCGGACATCAAGAAGCCGAGCAAATTCGATTTGTTGTTGATGGAAAAAAATCAAATTTTTCAAGTCTGTTCTTTGAATGATTCGATTTATTTCTGAACCAATTGCACATATGAAAATATTTTCTATGCTGTTACGAGGACTGATCTAAGCTGAATAAAACGAGTATCAATTGTTTCAATCGGACATCAAGAAGCCGAGCAAATTCGATTTGTTTGTTGATGGAAAAAAATCAAATTTTTCAAGTCTGTTCTTTGAATGATTCGATTTATTTCTGAACCAATTGCACATATGAAAATATTTTCTATGCTGTTACGAGGACTGATCTAAGCTGAATAAAACGAGGTATCAATTGTTTCAATCGGACATCAAGAAGCCGAGCAAATTCGATTTGTTGGTTGATGGAAAAAATTCAAATTTTTCAAGTCTGTTCTTTGAATGATTCGATTTATTTCTGAACCAATTGCACATATGAAAATATTTTCTATGCTGTTACGAGGACTGATCTAAGCTGAATAAACGATGTATCAATTGTTTCAATCGGACATCAAGAAGCCGAGCAAATTCGATTTGTTGTTGATGGAAAAAATCAAATTTTTCAAGTCTGTTCTTTGAATGATTCGATTTATTTCTGAACCAATTGCACATATGAAAATATTTTCTATGCTGTTACGAGGACTGATCTAAGCTGAATAAAACGATGTATCAATTGTTTCAATCGGACATCAAGAAGCCGAGCAAATTCGATTTGTTGTTGATGGAAAAAATTCAAATTTTTCAAGTCTGTTCTTTGAATGATTCGATTTATTTCTGAACCAATTGCACATATGAAAATATTTTCTATGCTGTTACGAGGACTGATCTAAGCTGAATATAACGATGTATCAATTGTTTCAATCGGACATCAAGAAGCCGAGCAAATTCGATTTGTTGTTGATGGAAAAAAATCAAATTTTTCAAGTCTGTTCTTTGAATGATTCGATTTATTTCTGAACCAATTGCACATATGAAATATTTTCTATGCTGTTACGAGGACTGATCTAAGCTGAATAAAACGATGTATCAATTGTTTCAATCGGACATCAAGAAGCCGAGCAAATTCGATTTGTTGTTGATGGAAAAAATTCAAATTTTTCAAGTCTGTTCTTTGAATGATTCGATTTATTTCTGAACCAATTGCACATATGAAAATATTTTCTATGCTGTTTCGAGGACTGATCTAAGCTGAATAAACGAGGTATCAATTGTTTCAATCGGACATCAAGAAGCCGAGCAAATTTGATTTGTTGGTTGATGGAAAAAATTCAAATTTTTCAAGTCTGTTCTTTGAATGATTCGATTTATTTCTAAACCAATTGCACATATGAAAATATTTTCTATGCTTTAGGAATGATCTAAGCTGAATAAAACGAGGTATCAATTGTTTCAATCGACATCAAGAAGCCGAGCTTTGATTTGTTTGTTGATGGAAAAAATTCAAATTTTTCAAGTCTGTTCTTTGAATGATTCGATTTATTTCTAAACCAATTGCACATATGAAAATATTTTCTATGCAGTTTAAAAATTGATGTAAGTTGAATAAACGAGGTATCAATTGTTCCAATCGGACATCAAGAAGCCGAGCAAATTTGATTTGTTTGTTGATGGAAAAAATCAAATTTTTCAAGTCTGTTCTTTGAATGATTCGATTTATTTCTGAACCAATTGCACATATGAAAATATTTTCTATGCTGTTACGAGGACTGATCTAAGCTGAATATAACGATGTATCAATTGTTTCAATCGGACATCAAGAAGCCGAGCAAATTCGATTTGTTGGTTGATGGAAAAAATTCAATATGTTCTTTGAATTACGATATGAAGCTTGAATATCTAAACGATGTATCAATTGTTTCAATCGGACATCAAGAAGCCGAGCAAATTCGATTTGTTTGTTGATGGAAAAAAATCAAATTTTTCAAGTCTGTTCTTTGAATGATTCGATTTATTTCTGAACCAATTGCACATATGAAAATATTTTCTATGCAGTTACGAGGACTGATCTAAGCTTAATAAAACGATGTATCAATTGTTTCAATCGGACATCAAGAAGCCGAGCAAATTTGATTTGTTTGTTGATGGAAAAAATCAAATTTTTCAAGTCTGTTCTTTGAATGATTCGATTTATTTCTAAACCATTGCACATATGAAAATATTTTCTATGCAGTTTAAAGAATTGATGTAAGTTGAATAAAACGAGGTATCAATTGTTCCAATCGGACACCAAGAAGCCGAGCAAATTTGATTTGTTTGTTGATGGAAAAAAATCAAATTTTTCAAGTCTGTTCTTTGAATGATTCGATTTATTTCTGAACCAATTGCACATATGAAAATTTTTCTATGCTGTTACGAGGACTGATCTAAGCTGAATAAAACGATGTATCAATTGTTTCAATCGGACATCAAGAAGCCGAGCAAATTTGATTTGTTTGTTGATGGAAAAAAATCAAATTTTTCAAGTCTGTTCTTTGAATGATTCGATTTATTTCTGAACCAATTGCACATATGAAAATATTTTCTATGCTGTTACGAGGACTGATCTAAGCTGAATAAAACGATGTATCAATTGTTTCAATCGGACATCAAGAAGCCGAGCAAATTTGATTTGTTTGTTGATGGAAAAAATCAAATTTTTCAAGTCTGTTCTTTGAATGATTCGATTTATTTCTGAACCAATTGCACATATGAAAATATTTTCTATGCTGTTACGAGGACTGATCTAAGTTGAATATAACGATGTATCAATTGTTTCAATCGGACATCAAGAAGCCGAGCAAATTCGATTTGTTGGTTGATGGAAAAAATTCAAATTTTTCAAGTCTGTTCTTTGGATGATTCGATTTTTTTCTAAACCATTTGCACATATGAAAATATTTTCTATGCAGTTTAAAGAATTGATGTAAGTTGAATAAAACGAGGTGTCAATTGTTCCAATCGGACACCAAGAAGCCGAGCAAATTTGATTTGTTTGTTGATGGAAAAAATCAAATTTTTCAAGTCTGTTCTTTGAATGATTCGATTTATTTCTGAACCAATTGCACATATGAAAATATTTTCTATGCTGTTACGAGGACTGATCTAAGCTGAATAAAACGATGTATCAATTGTTTCAATCGGACATCAAGAAGCCGAGCAAATTCGATTTGTTGGTTGATGGAAAAAATTCAAATTTTTCAAGTCTGTTCTTTGGATGATTCGATTTTTTTCTAAACCATTTGCACATATGAAAATATTTTCTATGCAGTTTAAAGAATTGATGTAAGTTGAATAAAACGAGGTATCAATTGTTCCAATCGGACACCAAGAAGCCGAGCAAATTTGATTTGTTTGTTGATGGAAAAAAATCAAATTTTTCAAGTCTGTTCTTTGAATGATTCGATTTATTTCTGAACCAATTGCACATATAAAAATATTTTTCTATGCTGTTACGAGGACTGATCTAAGCTGAATAAAAAGATGTATCAATTGTTTCAATCGGACATCAAGAAGCCGAGCAAATTCGATTTGTTTGTTGATGGAAAAAAATCAAATTTTTCAAGTCTGTTCTTTGAATGATTCGATTTATTTCTGAACCAATTGCACATATGAAAATATTTTCTATGCTGTTACGAGGACTGATCTAAGCTGAATATAACGATGTATCAATTGTTTCAATCGGACATCAAGAAGCCGAGCAAATTCGATTTGTTGGTTGATGGAAAAAATTCAAATTTTTCAAGTCTGTTCTTTGAATGATTCGATTTATTTCTGAACCAATTGCACATATGAAAATATTTTCTATGCTGTTACGAGGACTGATCTAAGCTGAATAAAACGATGTATCAATTGTTTCAATCGGACATCAAGAAGCCGAGCAAATTCGATTTGTTTGTTGATGGAAAAAAATCAAATTTTTCAAGTCTGTTCTTTGAATGATTCGATTTATTTCTGAACCAATTGCACATATGAAAATATTTTCTATGCTGTTACGAGGACTGATCTAAGCTGAATAAAAGAAGTATCAATTGTTTCAATCGGACATCAAGAAGCCGAGCAAATTCGATTTGTTTGTTGATGGAAAAAAATCAAATTTTTCAAGTCTGTTCTTTGAATGATTCGATTTATTTCTGAACCAATTGCACATATGAAAATATTTTCTATGCTGTTACGAGGACTGATCTAAGCTGAATAAAACGATGTATCAATTGTTTCAATCGGACATCAAGAAGCCGAGCAAATTCGATTTGTTGGTTGATGGAAAAAATTCAAATTTTTCAAGTCTGTTCTTTGAATGATTCGATTTATTTCTGAACCAATTGCACATATGAAAATATTTTCTATGCTGTTACGAGGACTGATCTAAGCTGAATAAAACGATGTATCAATTGTTTCAATCGGACATCAAGAAGCCGAGCAAATTCGATTTGTTTGTTGATGGAAAAAAATCAAATTTTTCAAGTCTGTTCTTTGAATGATTCGATTTATTTCTGAACCAATTGCACATATGAAAATATTTTCTATGCTGTTACGAGGACTGATCTAAGCTGAATATAACGATGTATCAATTGTTTCAATCGGACATCAAGAAGCCGAGCAAATTCGATTTGTTGGTTGATGGAAAAAATTCAAATTTTTCAAGTCTGTTCTTTGAATGATTCGATTTATTTCTGAACCAATTGCACATATGAAAATATTTTCTATGCTGTTACGAGGACTGATCTAAGCTGAATATAACGATGTATCAATTGTTTCAATCGGACATCAAGAAGCCGAGCAAATTCGATTTGTTTGTTGATGGAAAAAAATCAAATTTTTCAAGTCTGTTCTTTGAATGATTCGATTTATTTCTGAACCAATTGCACATATGAAAATATTTTCTATGCTGTTACGAGGACTGATCTAAGCTGAATAAAACGAGGTATCAATTGTTTCAATCGGACATCAAGAAGCCGAGCAAATTCGATTTGTTTGGTTGATGGAAAAAATTCAAATTTTTCAAGTCTGTTCTTTGATGATTCGATTTATTTCTGAACCAATTGCACATATGAAAATATTTTCTATGCTGTTTCGAGGACTGATCTAAGCTGAATAAAACGAGGTATCAATTGTTCTAATCGGACATCAAAAGCCGAGCAAATTTGATTTGTTGTTGATGGAAAAAATTCAAATTTTTCAAGTCTGTTCTTTGAATGATTCGATTTATTTCTAAACCAATGCACATATGGAAATATTTTCTATGCAGTTCAAAAAAGTGATCTAAGCTGAATAAACGAGGTATCAATTGTTCTAATCAGACATCAAGAAGCCGAGCAAATTTGATTTGTTCGTTGATGGAAAAAATTCAAATTTTTCAAGTCTGTTCTTTGAATGATTCGATTTATTTCTAAACCAATTGCACATATGAAATATTTTCTTTGCAATTTAAAGAATTGATCTGAGCTGAATAAAACGAGGTGTCAATTGTTTCAATCGGACATCAAGAAGCCGAGCAAATTTGATTTGTTGGTTGATGGAAAAATTCAAATTTTTCAAGTCTGTTCTTTGAATGATTCGATTTATTTCTAAACCAATTGCACATATGGAAATATTTTCTTTGCAGTTTAAAGAATTGATCTGAGCTGAATATAACGAGGTATCAATTGTTTCAATCGGACATCAAGAAGCCGAGCAAATTCGATTTGTTTGTTGATGGAAAAAATCAAATTTTTCAAGTCTGTTCTTTGAATGATTCGATTTATTTCTGAACCAATTGCACATATGAAAATATTTTCTATGCTGTTACGAGGACTGATCTAAGCTGAATAAAACGATGTATCAATTGTTTCAATCGGACATCAAGAAGCCGAGCAAATTCGATTTGTTGGTTGATGGAAAAAATTCAAATTTTTCAAGTCTGTTCTTTGAATGATTCGATTTATTTCTAAACCAATTGCACATATGAAAATATTCTCTATGCAGTTTGAAGAATTGATGTAAGTTGAATAAAACGAGGTATCAATTGTTCCAATCGGACACAAGAAGCCGAGCAAATTTGATTTGTTTGTTGATGGAAAAAAATCAAATTTTTCAAGTCTGTTCTTTGAATGATTCGATTTATTTCTGAACACATTGCACATATGAAAATATTTTTTATGCAGTTTAAAGAATTGATGTAAGTTGAATAAAACGAGGTATCAATTGTTCCAATCGGACACCAAGAAGCCGAGCAAATTTGATTTGTTTGTTGATGGAAAAAAATCAAATTTTTCAAGTCTGTTCTTTGAATGATTCGATTTATTTCTGAACCAATTGCACATATGAAAATATTTTTATGCTGTTACGAGGACTGATCTAAGCTGAATAAACGATGTATCAATTGTTTCAATCGGACATCAAGAAGCCGAGCAAATTCGATTTGTTTGTTGATGGAAAAAAATCAAATTTTTCAAGTCTGTTCTTTGAATGATTCGATTTATTTCTGAACCAATTGCACATATGAAAATATTTTCTATGCTGTTACGAGGACTGATCTAAGCTGAATAAAACGATGTATCAATTGTTTCAATCGGACATCAAGAAGCCGAGCAAATTCGATTTGTTGGTTGATGGAAAAATTCAAATTTTTCAAGTCTGTTCTTTGGATGATTCGATTTTTTTCTAAACCATTTGCACATATGAAAATATTTTCTATGCAGTTTAAAGAATTGATGTAAGTTGAATAAAACGAGGTATCAATTGTTCCAATCGGACACCAAGAAGCCGAGCAAATTTGATTTGTTTGTTGATGGAAAAAAATCAAATTTTTCAAGTCTGTTCTTTGAATGTTTCGATTTATTTCTGAACCAATTGCACATATGAAAATATTTTTATGCTGTTACGAGGACTAATCTAAGCTGAATATAACGATGTATCAATTGTTTCAATCGGACATCAAGAAGCCGAGCAAATTCGATTTGTTTGTTGATGGAAAAAAATCAAATTTTTCAAGTCTGTTCTTTGAATGATTCGATTTATTTCTGAACCAATTGCACATATGAAAATATTTTCTATACTGTTACGAGGACTGATCTAAGCTGAATATAACGATGTACCAATTGTTTCAATCGGACATCAAGAAGCCGAGCAAATTCGATTTGTTGGTTGATGGAAAAAATTCAAATTTTTCAAGTCTGTTCATTGGATGATTCGATTTAATTCTGAACCAATTGCACATATGAAAATATTTTCTATGCTTTTCGAGGACTGATCTAAGCTGAATAAAACGAGGTATCAATTGTTTCAATCAGACATCAAAAAGCCGAGCAAATTTGATTTGTTCGTTGATGGAAAAAATTCAAATTTTTCAAGCCTGTTCTTTGAATGATTCGATTTATTTCTAAACCAAATGCACATATGGAAATATTTTCTATGCAGTTCAAAAAAGTGATCTAAGCTGAATAAAACGAGGTATCAATTGTTCTAATCAGACATCAAAAAGCCGAGCAAATTTGATTTGTTCGTTGATGGAAAAAATTCAAATTTTTCAAGTCTGTTCTTTGAATGATTCGTTTATTTCTGAACCAATTGCACATATGAAAATATTTCCTATGCAGTTCAAAAAAGTGATCTAAGCTGAATAAAACGAGGTGTCAATTGTTTCAATCGAACATCAAGAAGCCGAGCTTTGATTTGTTGGTTGATGGAAAAAATTCGAAATTTTTCAAGTCTGTTCTTTGAATGATTCGATTTATTTCTAAACCAAATGCACATATGGAAATATTTTCTATGCAGTTCAAAAAAGTGATCTAAGCTGAATAAAACGAGGTATCAATTGTTTCAATCGCACATCAAGAAGCCGGGCAAATTTGATTTGTTGGTTGATGGAAAAAATTCAAATTTTTCAAGTCTCTTCTTTGAATGATTCGATTTATTTCTAAACCGAATGCACATATGAAATATTTTCTATGCAGTTTAAAAAAGTGTTCTAAGCTGAATAAAACGAGGTATCAATTGGTTCAATCGCACATCAAGAAGCCGGGCAAATTTGATTTGTTGGTTGATGGAAAAAAATTCAAATTTTTCAAGTCTGTTCTTTGAATGATTCGATTTATTTCTGAACCAATTGCACATATGAAAATATTTTCTCTGCAGTTTAGAAAAGTGATCTAAGCTGAATAAAACGAGGTATCAATTGTTTCAGTCGGACATCAGGAAGCCGAGCAAATGCGATTTGAACTTTGATGGAAAAATTCGAATTTTTCAAGTCTTTCCTTTGAATGATTCGATTTATTTCTGAACCAATTGCACAAATGAAAATATTTTCTAAGCAGTTTAAAGAATTGATCTAAGCTGAATAAAACGAGGTATCAATTGTTTCAATCGAACATCAAAAAGCCGATCAAATTTGATTTGTTCGTTGATGGAAAAAATTCAAATTTTTCAAGTCTGTTCTTTGAATGATTCGATTTATTTCTAAACATAATGCACATATGGAAATATTTTCTATGCAGTTTGAAAAAGTGATCTAAGCTGAATAAAACGAGGTATCAATTGTTTCTATCAGACATCAAGAAGCCGAGCAAATTTGATTTGTTGGTTGATGGAAAATTCAAATTTTTCGAGTCTGTTCTTTGAATGATTCGATTTATTTCTGAACTAATTGCACATATGGAAATATTTTCTATGCAGTTTAAGAAAGTGATCTAAGCTGAATAAAACGAGGTATCAATTGTTTCAATCGAACATCAAGAAGCCGAGCAAATTTGATTTGTTCGTTGATGGAAAAAATTCAAATTTTTCAAGTCTGTTCTTTGAATGATTCGATTTATTTCTAAACCAATTGCACATATGAAATATTTCCTATGCTCTTTCGAGGACTGATCTAAGCTGAATAAAACGAGGTATCAATTGTTCTAATCGGACAGCAAAAAGCCGAGCAAATTTGATTTGTTCGTTGATGGAAAAAATTCAAATTTCTCAAGTCTTTTCTTTGAATGATTCGAGATATTTCTAAACCAATTGCACGTATGAAAATATTTTCTACGCTCTTTCGAGGACTGATCTAAGCTGAATGACGCGAGGTATCAATTGTTCTAATCAGACATCAAGAAGCCGAGCAAATTTGATTTGTTCGTTGATGGAAAAAATTCAAATTTTTCAATCCTGTTCTTTGAATGATTCGATTTATTTCTAAACGAATTACACATATGGAAATATTTTCTTTGCAATTTAAAGAATTGATCTGAGCTGAATAAAACGAGGTGTCAATTGTTTCAATCGAACATCAAGAAGCCGAGCAAATTTGATTTGTTCGTTGATGGGAAAAATTCAAATTTTTCAAGTACATATGTTCTTTGAATGATTCGATTTATTTCTAAACCAATTGCACATATGAAAATATTTTCTATGCTGCTTCGAGGACTGATGTAAGCTGAATAAAACGAGGTATCAATTGTTCTAATCAGACATCAAGAAGCCGAGCAAATTTGATTTGTTCGTTGATGGGAAAAATTAAAATTTTTCAAGTATGTTCTTTGAATGATTCGATTTATTTCTAAACCAATTGCACATATGAAAATATTTTCTATGCTGCTTCCAGGACTGGTCTAAGCTTAATAAAACGAGGTATCAATTGCTAATCAGACATCAAGAAGCCGAGCAAATTTGATTTGTTCGTTGATGGAAAAAATTCAAATTTTTCAATCCTGTTCTTTGAATGATTCGATTTATTTCTAAACGAATTACACATATGGAAATATATTCTATGCAATTTGAAGAATTGATCTGAGCTGAATAAAACGAGGTATCAATTGTTTCAATCGGACATCAAGAAGCCGAGCAAATTTGATTTGTTCGTTGATGGAAAAAATTCAAATTTCTCAAGTCATTTCTTTGAATGATTCGAGATATTTCTAAACCTATTGCACGTATGAAAATATTTTCTACGCTCTTTCGAGGACTGATCTAAGCTGAATGACGCGAGGTATCAATTGTTCTTCTCAGACATCAAGAAGCCGAGCAAATACGATTTGTTCGTTGATGGAAAAAATTCAAATTTTTCAATCCTGTTCTTTGAATGATTCGATTTATTTCTAAACAAATTACACATATGGAAATATTTTCTATGCAATTTGAAGAATTGATCTGAGCTGAATAAAACGAGGTATCAATTGTTTCAATCGGACATCAAGAAGCCGAGCAAATTTGATTTGTTCGTTGATGGAAAAAATTCAAATTTCTCAAGTCTTTTCTTTGAATGATTCGAGATATTTCTAAACCAATTGCACGTATGAAAATATTTTCTACGCTCTTTCGAGGACTGATCTAAGCTGAATGACGCGAGGTATCAATTGTTCTAATCAGACATCAAGAAGCCGAGCAAATTTGATTTGTTCGTTGATGGAAAAAATTCAAATTTTTCAATCCTGTTCTTTGAATGATTCGATTTATTTCTAAACGAATTACACATATGGAAATATTTTCTTTGCAATTTAAAGAATTGATCTGAGCTGAATAAAACGAGGTGTCAATTGTTTCAATCGAACATCAAGAAGCCGAGCAAATTTGATTTGTTCGTTGATGGGAAAAATTCAAATTTTCAAGTACATATGTTCTTTGAATGATTCGATTTATTTCTGAACCAATTGCACATATGAAAATATTTTCTATGCTGCTTCCAGGACTGGTCTAAGCTCAATAAAACGAGGTATCAATTGCTAATCAGACATCAAGAAGCCGAGCAAATTCGATTTGTTCGTTGATGGAAAAAATTCAAATTTTTCAAGTCTTTTATAGAACAGGACCATGAAATCTGTTGAGGGTACAAATCGAGAATGGTTTAGCGTTCCTGTAAGGCACAGAGCACACGGTAGCAAAAGGTATACGTTGCTCTCGGCCCTGCCACCGCATAATTACAGCCTACCTCGATGCTCGATCCACAGTAATAGTATCGTGCCGGGTACCTCCCATTTTGTAATTACATTTTTGATGCATGTTTTCTCAAAAACGCCGAAGGCCTTTCTTCCTTCCTCATCCCATAGCATAGCGGCATGCCACATATCTATGATATACAGGGTGGTAAATATCGCAACCAAGAAATTTAAACCACGTATTCTACACCAAAAATGAGCCTTAGTTTGTCATATACAGGGTCTCCCAAAACTAGACGTCAACCCGGTTGCATGATTTTAAAATAATGGGCATTTAAAAAAATACGCAAAATTCCACACCCTGTGATAGTCTTTTCGCTCCTGTTGCCACAAATATCAACTTTTTCCAACTTTTTTTTTGCTGTGTAACCTTGAATAATGCTTGTCGGAACTGTAATCAAAATTCGGATACCAGCTGCTCTAGGTTGCATAAAAATAGGGCTTGCTTCTCAGAAAAAAAATTCAAAATAAAGAATTGCCTAGTTTCAACTGACTGTATTGAAAAAAAAGTACTACGCAAATTTGGCATGTTTTGTCGAAAGTTGGGCAATTTAGTGAGGATTCCAAAATGGTATAATACCTGTTAAACGTTCGATCCATCTTCCGGGAAAAAATGTTACCAGAAAAAAAATTTCCAGGGGAAATAATTTATCATGAAAAATTTTTCCGGAGAAATTTCTCTGGAAATTTTTTTTACTGGTAACATTTTCCCGGAAGATGGATCGGGCGTTCTGGTCCAATCTCGTGGCCGGCCCGTTCACTGGGCTTGAATCCATTGGACTTTTTACTGGGAAACAGTTCAAGAAAAAGTTTATTCAAAGGCAATCGAAAATTTTAAACTAAGGCAGCCACAGTTTAACAAGTATTATACCATTTTGGAATCCTCACTAAATGCGCCAACTTTTGACAAAACATGCCAAGCATGCGTAGTACATTTTTTTTCATGAATTTTTGATATCTTCGTTCAGTTTAGGAACGTTTTTGAGTCTTGTAATTTATTCGTATCATGTTCATGCAAAAGGTCAAAAATATCGCATCAACTGAAACGTGTCAATTTCAATTGGAATATTGAAAATAAGAATGACTATATTTTCATAACAAAATATCCGATTCGAGTGAAATTTATTTCCTGAATTCAGATTGATAAACTGAACGTTCATGCAAAATTTCAAGAAGATCGAATCATCTGAAACATGAGAAATTCAATTGGAAAATTGAAAATAAGAATCACTATATGTTCATAACAAGATATCTGATTAGAGTGAGGTTTATTTTGTGCATGAAGATTGTTATACTGAATGCTCATGCAAAATTTCGAGGAGATCGCGTCATTAGAACCATAAAGTTTAGTTTCTTCTTTGTCAAGTTTTTATATATTTCAGTTTTTGAATAATTTACAGAATATTATTCAGGTCGTGCTGAGATTTTGCGTTTGGATATTATCAATCTCAAGTCCTACACAAAATTTTATTTTAATAACTTTATTGCTCCACAACTGAACGAGCGCTCGAAAGCACCTGCTCAAGACTTTCTTGAATTTTTTAAAAAATTTTGCAGGATATAATTCCGATCGTGCTGAGATTTTGCATTCATATACTTAGCATGAATCTCAAGTATTTTACAAAATTTTGAGGTAAGAGCATCATTGTTTCACCAATGAACGAGCGATCAAAAGTACCTGCTCAGGGCTTTTCTAGAATTTTGTTAATGATTGTTCTGATATTTAATAAAAAGCGAGTTTAATGAGTACGAAATTGAACATTAATGACCCATTCCAATGTTCAATTTATGGTTATTTAATCAACTAGGTTATAATATCAACGACTTATGGCCAAGGTATTTCAACGCGTCAGCGGAACGAACGCGTTTATAGTTCATGACCATTGGTCCCTAGATTATTAAACGAGTTGATTACAAGATTTCTCCAGCGACCACATTATGAATTTAGAATAAAGTTTTTATTGAAATATGTTATCCTATTGCAAAAGATATTTGACATTAAAAATTTATATGTTTCTATATTTCAGTATATTTTTTATATTACTTTTATTGCTTCTGAATTCTTTCTTGTTCGCTTGCTCATGTCAATTGTAAATTAAACTGCATTATTGTTTTTCAACTGACCGATCTTCACGAAGTGAGTAAGTTGAAGCTGAAAATATCTTGAAAATACATACTCATTTCCGTCGATCTCAAAATAGAAAGTGATTTTAATGTGTACGAAATTAATCAGTAATGACCCATTGTAATGCTCAATTTCTGCTATTTTAATGTGCAATCCTCATGGCAACACTACGAGAAATGTCAAAACTACTGGGACATAGATACATAGAAATTCCATTATGTCAAATGTATGTCTTGTGCAAAATGAGAATCTATTTCAATCAATTTATCACAATTCATGTTGAGATCGTCGGAAAAATCTTGTGATAAACTCGGTTATTGATCGAGCGACTAATGGTCTCGAACTATTAACGCGGAGCGTTAAAATATCCTGGCCATTAGTCGCTGTCTTCAATAACCTAGTTGATTAAATAACTAATATCTTCCGAATTATTTGGAAATATTCTTTCATTTCTATTTAGCATCTTTTTTGGTTCTTAATTGTCAAAATTCCTCATTTTAGGATATATTCCGGGATGAAAAAAGCAATGGTCGGTGGCTCTGAAGTCTGAGCAGTCTCCCCCTTTCACCCTACAGGAAAATCTACGGGGCAAATGACGCGTGAGAGCTGTTTAGGACGTTGGTTTTATCTGCACAAGACAGACTTGCACATTTCCCCCAGGACCTTATGCCATAGTCTAGATATATTATAGGAATTTGCGAAGAAGGAATTAGGTACAGCTGAATCATTTCTAGACCAATAAGACCATTACCTCAAAATTTAAATGCAGAATCTCAGCACAATCAGAATTATGTATATTCTGGAAATTATTCAAAAAATGAAATATGTAAAAAATAAATAATTACAAAAATAGAGTTTTATGGGTCTCATGATGCGATCCTCTTGAAATTTTGCATGAACATTCAGTATATCAGTTTTCATTCACCAAATGATTTTCACCTGAATCAGATATTCTGTTATGGAAATATATGGATTCTTATTTCAATATTCCAATTGAATTGTCTATATGGTTCTGTTAACACTGTGGCCACAAAATTTTGGATGAACATTCAATATATCGATCTTCATCCACGAAATTAATTTCACTCGAATCGGATATCCTGTTATGGAAATATAAAGATGTTTCTTTCAATATTCCAATTGAATTTTCTATGGTTCCGTCAACGCTGTGGCCACGAAATTTGAATAAAAATTCAGTATAAGTTTACATTCACAAAATGAATTTCACTCGAATCGAATATCTTCTTATGAAAATATCAAGTTTCTTCTTTTAAAAATTCCAATTGAATTTTCACACTATAGCCAAAAAATTCTGCATGAGGCTTGTTATGAGCTTCTTGCATTTGGCCGTAACATTTCATTTCGATTGTATTCGTTTTTTCTGAGATATTGAGGAACAAAAATTTTGAATGGACATATTTTATGGAACACCCTGTACGATAAGGCTGGTAAACGAACTTAACCGAGCCATTTGGGACCCGAACTCATCCTGAAAATTTTAAGTCTCTAGGACACTCCCTTCGAAAGTTATTGCGGACTCCGGACGGAACCACGGACAGTATAGAATTAGACCACGAATTCGTCATCAGGGAGTCGAACCCTATCGTTTGACACCACTTTCGGCTCAAAATTCGAGAATTACTGACATTTGGTCAAAACGATATAGCACTCGTTTGAGTAGAAAGGTGAATATCCAATAATAAGTAATGTGTTACCCAGAAACGATTTCTTCAATTGCGAATAACTCCACACAGCGTGTTATTAGCAATAAAAAATGAAAAAAAGGAAAGGTTCCACCGAGATTTGAACTCGGATCGCTGGATTCAAAGTCCAGAGTGCTAACCATTACACCATGGAACCCCGATGCCAGCAGCTATGTTCGTTGTGTACATGACACTGAGAGAAGAAAGCAAATTGAGAATTTCAAAATGTTCTTTTAATTTGAATGTTAAAAAGTTAAAACAAACTCTTTGTGGACTTTCGTTCAATAAGTTGAACTTACTCAGCACATTCGCTCTAATCGATTTTTAAATTGGATATTCAGAACATTTCCAATTCAACTTCAACTTTATAAAAATTAAAAATTATTCACTTCTGTTCTTTCACATTTTTGAATCATTAAAATTTGAAGAATATTTAAGAGTGGCCCTGAGCAATAGTTCCTGAGCGCTTGTTCGTTGGTGGAGCAATATGACTCAAATTTTAAATGGGATTTTTGAGATTGATACCAAATATATAAATGCAGAATCTCAGCACAATCGAAATTATATTCTGAAAATTATTCAGAAAATGAAATATGTAAAAAATATAAATCAAAGAAATCAGTGGCGCAGCCAGGATTTTGTTTTGGGGGGGGCTGAACTGAACAATTTTTGATGATACAACAAATAACGAAAGTTGCAAAAAAATGAAGAAGAAAGAAATAACGAAGAAATTAATCTTTGGGGGGGGCTGCAGCCCCAAAGCCCCCCCCCCCTGGCTTCGCCAGTGAAAGAAATTGAATTCTATAATTCTGATGATGCGGACCTCATGAAATTCTGCATGAACATTTAGTATTTTAGTTTTCATTCTCAAAATAAATTTTACTCGAATCGAATATTCTGATATGTAAATAAAAAGATTCTTCTTTTCAATATTCCAATTGAATTTTCTATGGTTCTGTTAACACTGTGGCCACAAATTTTGCACGAAGATTCAGTATATTATCAATCTTCATTCACAGAAGAAATTTCAATCCAATCCGATATCCTGTTACGGAAATATAAAGATTCTTGTTTTCGATATTCCACATTGAAGTTTCTATATGGTTCTGTTAACACTATGGCCTCAAAATTTTGCATGAAAATTCAGTATATCAGTTTACATTCACAAAAGAATTTCCCTCGAGTCGGATATCTCCTTACGGAAATACGAGGGCAAATCAAATATAAACGAGACTTTTCGCTTTTCAGGCACAATAGTGGAGGGAGAATTTTCCTGATTTTTTTGTTGTTGGGTGGGTTTATCAGGAGTAGGGGAAGTACGTGGGCTTCAATCATCGACCCTGTCGGTGTCCACTATGACGATGTTTGATCAAGAGGTACCTCCGTCAATTTCGCAACGTGTTGTATTCAAGTTTCTCGTAGCAGAAGGCTTAAAACTGGCCAAAATCTTGAGGAGATTGACTGCCGATGTTCGGAGAAGAGACACTGTCGCGAGCCAGAGTGTTTGCATGGCATAAACAGTTCGTGGAGGGTCGTGATTGTGTTGAAAATGAGAGCCATGACCGCAGCGAACAACATCAGTAGTGTTCGACAGCTTATTGAAGACGACAAACGTCGTACCACTTCTGAAATTGCAAGTTAGGTCAGGATAAGTTATGGGAGCACCTACTCCATACTCACAGAAGACCAAGGGTACCGTAAGGGTTGCGCCAGGTGGTTTCCTCGCCTTCTCACAGCTGACCAGAAGTTTTCAGGTGTGTGTGCGTCTTCTTGCACGATTTCAGGAACAATGAGACCCATTTCTCACTCACATTATCACCTGTGATGAAACATTGGTGCACCACTACACCCTAGAGTCTAAACAAGCAAGTAAGGAGTGGAGAAAACAACACTTTGCGCAATTGACGGAGGTACCTCTTGCTAAAACATCGTCGCAGTGGACACCGAGAGGGTCGTAAGGCAAGCCCACGTGCTTTCCCTACTCATGACAAACCTACCCAACAACAAAAAAATCAGGAACGTTCACCCTCCACTATTGTGCCTGAAAAGCGCAAAGTCTCGTTTATATTTGATTCTCCTTTGTATGGAGTATTTTCTTTTTAATATTCCAATTGAATTTTCTATGGTTTAACTGTTCACACTATGGCCACAAATTTTTGCATGAGGTTTATGAGCAACTTGCATTTCATTTCGATTGGTTTCGTTATTTGTGAGATATTGAGGCACAAAAATTTTGAATGGCCATATTTTATGGAACACTCTATCTATACGATTTGCTGGTTAACGAACTTAATCTAGGCATTTGGGACCCGAACTCATCCTGAAAATTTCAAGTCTTTAGGACAATCCCTTCTAAAGTTATTGTGCTAACGGCTGGACGGCCCCATGGACAGAATTGAATTTGACCACAAATTTGTCATCAGGAAGTCGAAAGCAATCGTGTGAGACCATTTCAGATTCAAAATTCGAAAATTAAAAACATTTTGGCAAAACGATCCAGTACTCGTTTAAGTAGAACGAGCGCTCAAAAACAGTCTTGGAAAATTGAAAGTTTTCTCAATTCTGTCGAAATTAGTCGTTTTCCTGATGTCCGATTGAAACAATCCATACCTTGTTTTATTCGATGAACTATTATGCCCATACCAATATTCGAAATTTTGAATTATTTGCCATCAGAGGGAAGAAACGCGCAAATAAAGCATAAACACCCCGATCAAGTCCGGCATATACGATCAAAAACCTATCATCCCTTGTTTACGCCACATGTCGGACAACTCCGCATATTTTTAAACAGGGCCATATGGCTTGGCCTGTCTGCTCCCCAGGTCCCAGGAGGTTTCGGATGCTACCCGGGTTCATCCCCCCGGGTGTTATCTACGAGGGCGAAGAAACGATCGCTCAAGGCACTGACGACATTCGGTCAACTGTACCCAGGGGATCTGTACGTACAGTATCGCAAAAATCCAGTCTGTGCAGCAGGGGCTGATAGAGGATGCTTCGATGGGGTGACCCATGGGAAGCCTGCTAAAGGTGCCACGTGGTACACGAAGAGAAGTGTTACGTCCGATAGCTCAGTTATTTTGAGAGAAAAATGGATTGTGAAAGTTTTATCGCGTTTGAAGTTTGAGCAATAGCGAACTGCGAAATGTACAATGATATAGCATCAAACAATAAGCAAATGCGGTCAACAATGATGACTTTCCAAAATGCTCGTCGGAGCGAGGGTAAAGCTGTCTCTGCTCCAAATTCCAGCTCTTCACAGGGATCCTTTGCTGCGGGATGTCTGCTCAAACTTTTAGTGTTCGAATTGCGGTGTTCAATGAACACAAACAATAAGCGAATGCGTAAAATATCAAAATACGAATCAATACAAGAGTTTTCAAAAGCGTGTTATATCAAAATAGTATGCGAAAAATCCAAAATTAGGAAAAACAGTGAAAGACTAATAATTTTCACAACTAACTGCGAATATCATAATATATGAACTCAAGTAAGTGACAAAATATGATTATGATGATTCACGTGCACTTCTACGACATTTAGCTATCGCTCAAACTTCAATTATAATATTCAATTATCAAATTCCTAATATGACTAAACAAGAAGAGTTGGTTTTGTGTTGGGAAATTTGGAAAATTATCTACAATACAGGATACCACTCTCGGAGAAGTTATAAAGATTTTAAATATTATTTTTGCCATTTTTTGAGCGCTCGTTCTACGAGTGCTACTTATATCGTGTCGCCCAAATGTCTGTAATTTCCGAAAATGCTCTCAAACGATACTGTTAGACTACCTGATGACGAAGTCGTGGTCAAACTCAATTCTGTCCGTTGGCACAATAACTTTCGAATGGATTGTCCTAGAGACTTGAAATTAACAGGGATAGTTCGGGTCCCAAATGGCTTGGTTGAGTTCGTTACCAACCAAATTGTACAGGGTGTTAATAAAATATGACCATTAAAAATGTTTGTTCCTCAATATCTCAGAAAGAACGAAACCAATCGAAATAAAATGTTACGGCAAAATGCAAGATGCTCATAACAAGTCTCATGAAAAAATTTGTGGCCATAGTGTAAACAGAACCATAAAAAATGGGAATATTAAAAAGAAGAAACTTCATATTTCCATAAGAAGATATTTGATTCGAGTATAATTCATTTTGTGAATGGAGATCAATTAACTGCATGTTCATTCAAAATTTCGTGACACTCATGTCAACAGAACCATAGAAAATCCAATTGGAATATTGAAAGATGAATCTTTGTATTTCAATAACAAGATATCCGATTCGAGAGAAATTTTCTTGTGAATATAAACTGATATACTGAGTTTTCATGAGAAATTTTGTGGCCATAGTGTTAACAGAACCATCGAAGATTCAGTTTGAATATTGAGAGAACATCTTTATATTTCCATAACACGATATTCGAGTCGAGTTTTTTTTTATTTCGTGAACGGTAATCGATATTCTGAATGTTCATCCAAAATTTAATAGCCATAGTTTCAACAGAACCATAGAAAATTCAATTGAAATATTGAAGAAAAAATCTTTTTATTTCCGAAAGAAGATATAAAAAATACTTTTTTCATCTTTCGTTGAAAATAAATCGCTTCTTGTTTATCCGATCAGAATGATTGATACCTCATTTTATGGGTAAATCAATTTTCTACAAACGCCTTATTGACCACTTTCTGCTATAATCTACCGTTTTCGAAATTTTTCGAGTTAACTTGGTAGGAGATGGAAAAATACTACATTTTTTCATCTTTCGTTGAAAATGAATCGCTCCCTGTTCAACCGATAAGAATGATTGATACCTCATTTAATATCAATCAATTATCTACAAATGCCCTATAGATCACTTTCTTCTATAACCTACCGTTTTCAAAATTTTCGAATAAACTTGGTAGCAGATGAAAAATACATTTTTTCCATCTGCTACAAAGTTTATTCGAAAAATTTCGAAAACGATAGGTTATAGTAGAAAGAAGGGCGTTTTCAGAGAATTGATTAACCCATAATATGAGGTATCAAACATTCTGATCGGATGAACAGGAAGCGATTTATTTTCAACGAAAGATGAAAAAATGTATTTTTCCATCTGCTGCCAAGTTAATTCGAAAAATTTCGAAAACGGTAGGTTATAGCAGAAAGAAGTCAAAAAGGCGTTTTCAGAGAATTGATTAACCCATAATATGGTAGCAGATGGAAAAATACTTTTTTCATCTTTCGTTGAAAAAAATCGCTTCCTGTTCATCCGATCAGAATGATTGATACCTCATATTAGAGAATTGGTTTACCTATAAAGTGAGGTATCAATCATTCCGATCAGATAAACATGAAGCGACTTATTTTCAACGAAAGATGAAAAAACTATTTTCGGGTCACCAGTTTTGATATCGAAATTAACATTTTAACCCAGAATCGTACCGGCGTAACCAAATTCATGACCATTCTCCCCTCCCCCTCTCGAATTCCGCTCGATCGCCAAAAATGTTAATAAAGACGGCAGGCGGGTGCGCCTCTCCACGCACCCTACGACTAATAAAGCGCCGATTACACGACGATGATTGCGAATTCGTGATTCCGCCACTAATTCGCCCAAATTCGATACGCGACCGTGACTTCTGTCCCCGTAATCGAGTTAGCCGTGCCGCGGTGCGGAAAAAACAAACGACGGACGCGCGAGCGTTGGGGCAAGAACGCCTCGAGGGTCTTGCCGCGACGGGGTGGCGGCGTACTAACAATACAAATATACATATAATTAGGACGGGAGCGTTGTTCTCGTCTCCTGAGGGAAAGCGATGCGGAAGGAAGGATACTGTTTTGAATAATCTAGTTCGGGTTTTTTTTGGTTTGTTTTATTGGGTTATACGGTAATCCGCACTGCGTTCGCTCGTTTCGAATCACGTAGGTGGTCTTGGAATAATGATATCAGAAATTGTCTATTCATGGTGACGAGCAGGGAGAAATTATTGGTTAATTCTGCCTACGATCAATAAAGGAGTAAGATAAGAATTGCAAATTGCTTGAAATACCCCGAAAATCACTTCTGTTTTTTATGGAATGAAACAATTTTATCCACGATTATTGTAAAATCCGTCTATTGTACGTCTATGTGCTCGGCCTTAATAATACCCATTAATCACAAAGGTATAATGAGATTATAATTCACTGCTGTCAGATGCTCCATAGATTTAGCTTTGATATAACATTCTTCAAATTTGTATTTCTTCAGTTTTCTAAAGTACTCCAACTCACAAATATGGGTATACCTTGTCAATCGAGGGCCAAACCCAGTTTCATTATATCAATTGAAGTTTTTTTTATTACAAAATATACAAGGTGTTTCCTAAACATGCGGCAAAAATTCAGGGGATTGTTCCTTGGACTATTCTAAGAATATTTTGTCCTTTGATGATTTTTAAAAAACCTCTCTGTTTCGAAGATATAGGGGAAACAAAATTTTAGATAATAACATTTTATTATGAAAAATTACATGAATATTTAACTTAACCTAAAAAAACTGTTGAAAATGACCACCTCTAGCCAAAAAAAACGATTTCAAATGAAAACCGTGTTTAATCTGTATTCCTTTACCATCTGAACTTATCAATTTTAAGTCAAAAAACTGGCCGTTTTTAGTAATTGGAATGTTGTTAAACAAATTTAAAAATAAATTGTACCTACTTAGTAATCACAGTGCTGTACGCATTTTTATTTAAACTATTATTAATTTTAAAAATATGAAAAATGTTGTTCGCCCTGTATCTTCGAAACAAAGAGGTTTTTCAAAAATCGTCAAAGGACAAAACATGCTTAAAATAGTTCAAGGAACAACCCCTGAATTTTTGCCGCATGTTTAGGAAACACATTGTATAATGACCAGTTCTTAGCTTAGCACATAATAAGTATATTCTGAAAATATTTGATGCCACGGAAGCCTGTAAGGATTTCAAAAGTTTTTTTATTCTTATGATTTCACCAATGTTTTCTATACCTATTGGGTTTAAAGTTTTTGAATAAAAGTTGATTTTTTGCAAAAAATGAAATGTTTTAAAAATCAATAATTAAAAAAAAATGATTCTATGGTTAAGATGATCAATCCTTT
The DNA here is from genome assembly GCA_013421045.1 of Propylea japonica. Lineage (NCBI taxonomy): Eukaryota > Metazoa > Arthropoda > Insecta > Coleoptera > Coccinellidae > Propylea > Propylea japonica. The sequence continues at coordinate 99,272,060 of CM024239.1, forward strand.
CAGTAGATCTGAATTCATCACTAGATATATACAGGGTGTCCCGTAAATACCACGCGAAAGTGACACTGGAGATAGATTGACATTAGGTCTTTCAGATAGTATCAACATGACCTCAGTAAAAGTCCGCTGGTTTTCGAGATATCACCACTTTTGTGTATTTTTTAAAAATCTCCAATTTTCGGTGTTCAAACTCATGTTTTTTTTACCTAGGCTACCCTGAATAGTTGCTTTAATAAATGAAGTAATAACTTCACCGAGAACTAGAACGAAATCCTTTAAAAAAAAATGTCTAAATTGTTGTATTTTATGACGAAGTTAAAACGTTAACTTAAGTTTGACTGACTGATGTGAAAAAAAGTCAGACTGAATTGACAAATAATCGTAAAAACTGGTCCATTTCCAGCACTTTTCAAAATGATACAACACTACCAATTTTTTTATGTCAAAACCTTAGAAATTATAATTTTGTCGCAAGAGATGTGTTTTGCCGAAATAATTAAAAATTAGGAAAAATGCACAAGTATCACCTGTTGCCAAATTACATGTTGCTTGATATTCTTTCCTCGCTACCGTTTCAAACAAACATTATTTTTGCTCTTCTTTCTCTTTTATCTCACTTTCTCTTTCATTTTTTGTTTGCAAAAGTGGTGATATCTCGAAATATGTTGATGCTATCTGATAGACCTAATGCCAATCTATCTCCAGTGTCACTTTCGCGTGGTATTTACGGGACACCCTGTATATATATTCTTTTTGAATTGAGAGCTAACAAAATACAATACATGAAACCAAAAAGTCCCTAGATGGAAACTTAAAATTCAACGTGGTACGTAGTGTTTTATTGCTCAAACTGTAAAAATTCGAAAATTACAGACATTTGGACAAACTTGTTTATGCAGAACGAGCCCTCAAACAGGGGAGTGATATACGGTGTATTTCAAGCAGTTTTACACTTATAATACTTCTCCATGGATATATTGTATCATATTCGAGTGAAAGAATTTGTAGAAGTGTCAAACTTACCATAAAGAACGGCGCGCTTTCCTTCAAATTTGTGGATATGTGGTGGCTATAAAACTTCGATTTTTGGTATTAATCTTCGAATATTCCTGAAACACAAAAAAACCAATCTTTATGTAATTATCCAAAGAAGATTTATAAACATAATATAAGCAGTTTTTATGGTGGAAAAAGTGAAGGTAGAACCTTTTTTTGGAAATTTGGGTTCTCATATCTTTTAACTTAGACAGATCGCCACTAGTTGATGTCATTAATACTGTTCAAGAAGTGAATTGCATTAAAATCTGACCGATATCTGCTATACAAAGCAAATGTTCATTTCTGTTTTGAAATTTGACAGTTCAATATAAACGAAAGGCAGAGTCGTGCTTTTTTGAGGGATACTGAATAAATATAATTTTTTGAGAAACTGAGATCAATGGAAGAGAAACATTGTAAAATTTATACCTAAAAGGTTTTCCAATAAGAGGTGTTAGTTTGATATTCAAAGAAAAATGCCATTATTCAATATAAATGATCGGATGTTTATTTCATTATAAAGAAGAAAGTTATACCGTTAATAGTGGAAAATAACATCAGGCAAATGACCACCACGGCCACGCTTACAGGACCATATCCTTTCAATGAAATTTTCCATAACCAAATCGCAAAGTGGCTGCCCTATGTCCTCGATAGCCTTGCGAATTCCATCTATGAGGTCTTGAATCGACGCTGGGCTATTGGCATAGAACTTCTCTTTCACGTGGCCCCAAAGGAAGAAGTCGCAATGTGTTAAATCACAAGATCTCGGTGGCCAATTGTGATCAACTCTTCGAGAGATAACACGGTTCAGGTCATGTTCATGCGTTTCAATTCAACGACCCAATCAGCAAAGACACGACATTGTTTATGATCGGCCGGCTTCAGTTCTTGTGTTAACTGAACCTTATAAGCCTTAAGACCCAAATATTTATGCAAATACGGTGTTATGACGTTTGTGGAATGCTTAATTCCAAAGAACGACAAGGAATGGTACAGCTGCAATATTCTCGGCTGTTCTTGAGCGACGTGCACGTGTTTTATTCTCCACATCACTTACTTGTCCCAACAGCTCGAATTTTTCAACCAATTTCTTTATTTCGGTCCGACAAGGTGCTTCACGACGACCCAAAAATGTTCGAGTTTTACGAACCGTCTCTGCCAATTTTTCACCATTTTTATAGTGAATTATAATAATTCCAATGTGATCTAGAAGCGCGTATCGTTCCATTTTTATTAATAGCGTAGTTTCTAATTGCCAAAGGTCGAAAAATGACACCTTCGAACGTGGCATCTACCGAAATAGCGGGCTTTTCAAAGTAACACCTGTTTGTATTCAATCATGTTTTTCATGTCTTTCATATAGAACAATATTCCGGAATTTTTCTTAAGTGAATGGAATGTAGAAACAAGAAAACTGACCCAAATATCTTGAAAACATTAACCAAAGTTAGGTTAATGTAATGAACAGCAGAGGGAAATATACATACATTTTTTCCTCATTTTTGCCTCTATTTACATCTGACAGGTCCTATCTACGTTCCTTTATCGATCTGAAGATTACGTCAAAGTAACTCAACTTTCACCAAACAGTCAATCAGATACCGCACCACGTGCAAAATCGTACATCACGTACAAGAAGCTGACTACAAATAAGTCCGATACACCTTCGTGAAGAAAAAAACTATCAACCATCGAAATCATCATCAATAATTCCGAATACGTATCGTAGCGCTGCTATCGGCGGTACGCGGTACATAATTCTAACGCCATTACGAAAACCCATAATTTATAACAACTATAAAATATTAACGAACAGAGCTCGGTCGACCGGCTACAATTTCCGATAAATTTATGTTTTATATCGGCGAAATTGAATTTCAAAGAAAATTAGTTATGGGTTCGTCCGGCGTATTACGAGAGCCATATTACGCCGTACGTACGTGGTGTTGTAGGTACGCCGATATCGCGTTTACGCGTTGCTCGAAAGCGATTAGGTATAGATCGGGACCGAAAATGGATATGGAAAGATCACGATTCTGTGGTCGACCGCAGGACGCCTCTTCTGTGACCTGTTATTTCGGATTTGCTTGCTGCGGCTTCGAATGAAGTGATGGAATCTAGAGGTGCCGACAGAGCTACGGAGTCTCAGAACGATAAAGAAATAGATAGGCGCTGTTAGATATAACAAAGGCGAAAAAAAGGATAGATCTCTGGCGGAATCTCCCAGGGATGGATCATTCCACTGAGTTCCTTCGGAACTTCGAGACAGCGGGATCCAAAAGATATCTGGATCTTGGTAAGAAGCAATTGCACCTCCTCACTGGCTTTCTTACAGGACATTGTCGCCTTAGGAAGCACCTGTTGAGGATGGGATTATCGGACACTGACGAGTGTAGGTTCTGTGGGGAGGAGGAAAAACCCCCATTCACCTAGTCACGGAATGCCTTGGCATTACGAGCCTGAGGAGGAAATGCCTTGGACAAGAAACTTGTAAGAGTGAGGAACTAGCCTCGTTGAAGTCTTCACAGTTACTAGATTTCATTAGATCTCTGGAACTGGAAGGCGAGCTGTGAAGGTTTTTGGCCAGAACAGCTCTGTAAGGGGACACAATAGACCTTAAGGTCGCAGTGGACTGTAACCCCTCTGTAAACTATCAACTATCAACTATGTATCGCCTTCTTACCGCCTAGCCAACATAGACCATGGCCAAGGGGCGGCGCGATTTTAGGGGCGGCAAATTAACGTAAAAATTGCTACAAGGGTTTTGCAGCGAAGTTCTCTTTTTCGTTAAAATTGCACTGCAGAAAGTTCGTTTTCAGCTTCGAAGCGAATTTTATCGTATTTGCGATCTATCCTATCTATCTAGCGTTTGAATTTTCTGGCTGTTTTGTGTGCATTGAAGCTGAGTTGTTAAAAATTTAGACTTCGAAGTAGTGTTGCGACAATTAGCGGAAAAGAAGGCAAGGAGAAAACCATTATTAGTTTGATGGTGAAAACTGTAATTTGTTACTATGAAATATACACTCTGAAACATAAGATTATTTCATTTCCAGGAATTATCTTTGTCAACTTCAGCGGAAATTACGTATTTGAAAATTTTTCAAATTTTCTTCAGAGGGGCGACAATTGTTTTTGGCCTAGGCGAGGAAAAGAGTTTAATCCGGCCCTGTCTCTATGTTTATAAACATTAACCTTTCTTTTGCTTTTCTTATGATTTTCAAGATATTGTGCCAGATTTCGTGATTCCACTTTTAAGGTGCTTCGAAGTCAAATTGTTCATTTACTTCAGAAAAATGTCAAAATATTGTACACTATTGCACCCGCCTATAGTGGAGATGAAATAATCAAGATTTACAACATATCGTTACTGACAACAAATGGAACTTGTTGACAACCAAATGAAGCGATAAAATTAGCGAACAAAAATGTTTATGTGTTTCATAGATTTGTCAAATGCGTGCTTTTCTGCGGACCAGGTGCCGTATTCTCGAGAAGTGATAGTCCAAAACGTATACGAACTTCATTGCGCGGTGTGCATTTTTGCAGGTAAAACAGGGACTCGCGCAATGAAGTTCGTATACGTTTTCGAATATCACTTGTCGAGAATACGGCACCAGTAGTTTTTGAGCGCTCGTTCTATTTGAACGAGTGTCATATCGTTCAGACCAAATGTCTGTAATTTTCCAATTTTGAGCAGAAAATGGTTTCAAACGAATGGGTTAGACTGCCTGATGACGAATTTGTGTTCAAAATTCCATTCTGTCCGTGAAGCCGTCCGTTAGCACAATAACTTTCGTAGGGATTTTCCTACTTTTAAACAGAACCATAGAAAATTCAATTGGAATATTGAAAAGAAAAATCTTCATATTTCCATAACAGGATATCCGAGTCGATTGAAATTTCTTCTGTAAATAAAGATTAATATACTAAATATCATGCAAAATTTTGTGGCCATAGTGTTAACAGAACCATAGGAAATTCAATTTGGATATTGAAAAAAAAATCTTCATATTTCCAGGATATCCGATTCGAGTGAAATTTATTTTGAGAATGAAAACTAATATACTTAACAAAAAATTCTTTGCCTTTAAGGAGGCTAACCTAACAAATTTTTGAAACATAGATAAATTGAAAATAGTAATCATCCCAGTCCGCATGAAGAAGGTTCTGTGAGCCTATAAATTGAAGATTGTATTCATTTCGATGATTACTATTTTCAATTTATCTATGTTTCAAAAATATAATTTTTGTAATTATTTATTTTACATATTTCATTTTTTTGAATAATTTCCAGAATATGATTCCGATCGTGTTGAGATTGTGCATTTATATATTTGGTATCAATCTCGAATCCCATAAGTATAAAATTCTGTGGTAATAGTCTAATTGCTCCTTCAAAGAACGAGCGCTCAAAAGCTTCTGCTCAGGGCTTTTTTTTCGAACTATTTTTTGTTGTTTCTATAATTCAACATTGGATATACCAAGATCAGGGAATCACCCTGTACACCCGATGTGATCGACTCTTCATATGGAGCATTCCAATTTCAATTGTTAAAAAACAGCTAGGCCTAAAAGTCACATTCAAATCCACAAAGTCAAGCTCCCAATTCGCCCACCCTCTCTAGAACAGGACCATTGTTTCAGCCACCATACGCACCCCAAACACCCCCTAAACTATGTAAAATCCCATTTTGGATCCCCCGATGTCGATAATAATTCCTTATCGTCATCCATGCCCAAGTCCCCGGTCTGGCGCATTCCAGATTTTTCCTTCAGATACATAAATTACCATCGATCAAAAAAGAGCCTGCGACCCTGGGGTGGTGTTTGGCCGGGCGCAAACAATACCTTAATCTGAATCTGGCACCGATCTGGATATAAATCAAAACGGGACACTGTGTATATGTGCAGGAGGACGCCACTGCGTCGTCAATCGCCTGTTAACACAGATGGTTACGAGGGCGATTCTGTGTGCTTGTTGGGGATCTATGGGGAGATGGCTTAAGTTTCCTTCGAGTTTTCATTTTATTACGGTCAAAATTAACTTAAGGGTTTTCCAATAAGAGATGTTATTTTGATATTCAAAGTAAACATAAATGATCGTATGTTTATTATTTCATTATGAAGAAGCTATGCCGTTAATAGTGGAAAATAACATCAGGCAAATGACCACCTCGACCACGCTTACAGGACCATATCCTTCCAATTTAATTTTCCATAACCAAATCGCAAAGTGGCTGCTCTTTGTCTTCGATAGCCCCACGGATTCCATCTTTGAGGTCTTGAATCGACGCTGGGCTATTGGCGTAGACCTTCTTTTTCACGTGGCCCCAAAGGAAGAAGTCGCAAGGTGCTAAATCACAAGATCTCGGTGGCCAATTGTGATCAACTCTTCGAGAGATAACACGGTCCGGAAACTTTTCCCGCAAAAGATCAATGGTTTCGTTGCTGGGTGGCACGTAGCGCCGGCTTGTTTAAGGTAAACGAACCAGATCAATACCATCCAATTTCGGCCATAAAAAATCATTAATCATCTCATTTTCGAAAAAGTAAGGTCCAATGACTCCGCCGGACCATAAACGGCACCAGCCACACGTTGAGGATAGAGAGGCTTTTCAACAATAACTCTTGTTGTTCGAGTTTTACGAACCGTCTCTGCCAAATTTTCATCATTTTTATAGTGAATTTTAAAAATTTTAATGCGTTCTTGAAGCGTGTATCGTTCCATTTTTATTAATGGCGTAGTTTCTACTTATCAAATGTAAAAAAATTACAGCTTAAAACGTGATATCTACCGAAATAGCGGGCTATTCAAAATAACACCTCTTATTGGAAAACTCTTTATAATATGTTCAGTGAGAACTAGTGCCGATTTTCCCACTTGTCTGTAAAATTAACGGAAGAGTAATTCTGCGGTTTCCAGACAGTCAGCAAAAGATGACCGTTAAGGAATGAGAACAAAAGAGGATGACCAAATCCTGTCAAATAATTGTCTGTAATTTTCGAATTTTAAGAAGAAAATGGTCTCAAACGATAGGTTTAGACTTGAAATTTTCAGGTTGAGTTCGGTTCCCAAATGGCTCGGTTAAGTTCAGTAACCAGCAACAGGGGGTTCCATAAAATATGGCCATTCAAAATTTTTGTTTCTCACGAAACCAATCGAAATGAAATGTGTCAACAGAACCATAGAAATTCAATTATAATATTGAAAATAAGAATATTTATATTTCTATAAAAAATATCCGATTTTGTGGCCATATAGTGTTAACAGAACGATAGAAAATTAAATTATAATATTGAAAAGAAAAATCTTTATATTTTCATAACAGGATATCCCATTGGAATGAAATTTTTTCTGTAAATAAAGAATGATATACTGAATCTTCATGGAAAATTTTGTGGCCATATTGTTAACAGAACCATAGAAAATTCATTTGGCATATTTTTTACTCAACGAGCTGTTATTTAAAAATGAAGAAAATTCAAGAAAAGCCTTGAGCAGGTTCTTTCGAGTGCTCGTTCATTGGTGGAGCAATAATGCTAATACCTCAGAATACTGTATAGGACTTGAGATTCATGCTGAGTATATAAATGCAAAATCTCAGCACGATCGGCAAAATATTCTGGAAATTATTTAGAAAATGGAATGTAAAAAATTAATAATTGAAAAAATCGAAATTCTATGGTTCAGATGATGCGATCCTCTTTAAATACTGCATGAACATAATAAAGAATAACGAAAATTTTGAATGGCCATATGAACACCCTGTACGGTTTGGCTGGTTAACGAACTTAATTGCGGCATTTGGGAACCCGAAAATCTCAAGTCTCTAGGACTAGGACAATCCCGAAACTTATCGTGCTAACGGGACGGCCCCATGAACAGAATTGAATTTGACTGTACGAAATTGATAATTAATGACCCATACTAATGCTCAATTTCTGCTATTTTCATGTGCAATCCTCATGGCAACCGTTCACAGGGTACGCAGAAGCGCTACGAGAAATGTCGAAACTCTACTGGAACATAAATACATGGAAATTTTATTATGTCAAATATACGACTAATGGTCTCGAACTATTAACGCTTTCGCTCTGCTCACGCGTTAAAATATCTTGACCATTAGTCGCTGTCTTTAATAACCTAGTTGATTAAATAACTACTTCCGCCGACCTCAAAATGAAAGGTGATTTAAATGTGTACGAAATTTAACATTAATGCTCAATTTTTTTGCTATTTTAATGTGCAATCCTCATGGCAACTGTACACAAAGTATCTCTACTGGGACATAGATACCTAGAGATTTTATTATGTCAAATGTAAGTCTTGTGCTTAGCTCACGCGTTAAAATATTTTAGTATCCGACGGAGACATATACATGTAATAACGAAATAAATCCATCTGCAGACATTTTCCCACAAAAGAAAACCCATCGGAAAACTCTGAATTTCCCATCGAACCCATCATTACACCTGTCCATCACTCCGAGGTCCTTCGAAGGAGCTCTCCCAAGCATCGGGGGTGGTTTCGGAAGGGGGACCTGAGGGGGTAACCGAACGGGGGAAGCCCTGGGCCGGTATTGTTGATAGCTATCCCCGGTTGCCAGGGAAACGCAGATTAACGGGCCGCGCGCCCGATGTCTATTATGTACAGTCCGCGTAGAAGCGAGGATTCAATCATAGTACACTCAGGTCGAGACGAACGGCGCTTGTGGCCCGTTCACGACCGCTTCGAACGCGCGAGCGTTGGTGCCGGCCGAGTCATAAACTCATAAGGTGTTTTCGGAAACTTACTCAGGTTATTAACTCGATCCATTGGGTCACGTGACGGATCTACTTGGATCACGGACCCGGGTTCTAAGTTTACGAGCACATTAGGTTTAGGATTTGAAGTGACAGTCGTATCAATAACATAACCAAATATTTTATGAATTTATTTTTTCAGTTCCAGTCTATTTTCGGTTTGTATCTAGCTTTACTTGCATTGATTGGCTTTTGTAAAATTTTTCTTATAATTTCTGGTGTGCCCTTCCATGTTTAATGTTATTTTTGAGTACCTATGTTAAAGAAGTGAGGAATTTGGTTTTTTCAGTCCAGTTTATTTCCGGATTGTCTCTAGCTTTGCTTGCATTTATTGGCTTTTGTGAAATCTGTCTTATAATTACTGGTGTGCCCTTGCATGTTTAATATTATCTTTAGGTAACTCTGTTAAAGAATCTGTATACAAAGTTATGTATGAAGATATTTTACATTATTTTCTCGGCACATGGAAGCACGCATTTCACATTGAGCCAAATTCTCTTCTCTTTCCATAATTTTTAGGAAAAGAATATATGAAATTACTAAGAAAAGAGTAGAAGACTTATTTCCGCTTTTTTCAAATACAAATTGAACTGCAGTGCGCATGCGGTGACTCTACGACCCTACTCTTGTGTAGGGTTACGATAGATCAACCTGAATCAGTGATCAAGTTTATAGCACCGTACTTTCCGAACACGGGTTGGATGTTCGGGTTAGGTAACGAACATGAAGTAAGTTTCCGAAAAGTCCTATAGCCTGCTACGTTCAGTTTTTCGATTAATGTAAATGTAAAGATATCAGGTTGTTGTCGACCAGGTATTTGCAGGACGGTGCCTCATTCAGGTATGCAAACCTCCCTGAACCTTGCTTTGATCTTAAGTCTCTGCTCGTCGATTGCAGATTATTGAAGGGGTTACATTCCACTGCGACCTCCAGGTCTTTGGTGCCCCCAATCAGAGCTGTGGTCGTCACTTCACTACAGCTCGCTCCAGTTCTAGAGCCCCAATGAACTCCAGTATCTGAGAGGGCTTCAAGTAGGCTGAATCCGCGTTTCTCCTAGAAGTCCAATAGTTTGAAAAATTCTCAAGGCAAGTTGGAAAAATTTCAAAGCGGTTTGAAAAATTTCAACATAGAGAAGGGCCTAATGTGGGGCTGCCGGGACAAGTGGCACAAAATAGGTTAATATACCGTGAAAAAAAGCTCATCTTCTAAGTCTTAGTCTATATAGGTGTTATACATACAGAGTGTTACATAATAGTATGTCACAACTGGAGAGGGTGAATTTACATATAATTTTTGAGAAAAAAAGTTCATATAAACATGGGTCCGAAAAAGCTTCGTTACGGAGCTACATGGTGTTGAAATTTGAAAAAAATGAATTGTTTTTTCTTCATAACTCCTGCAGTTCTTGGGATATTTAGTTCAAATTGGAATGCGAGCTATTTTCAACAGCCTCTAACATTGCACGTCCTGAATTTTAACTAGAATCTACAGGGTGTTTTCTTTTCCGGAGTCATGTCTTCTTTTTCCCTCTCAAACTTTTTGCTGTACGCCACTGATCAGCGTATGATAAATTTTTGATATCTTCGTTCAATTCAAATACTTTTTTTACGCCTGCAATTTTTTTCTTATTTCTAACCGTTTTCGAGTAAACAATTAATGAACGATTGTATGGTTATATTGAATAAGCTTAAGTTGAGTCTCAGATGATGAGCTATCAAAATAAAAGCAAATTTTGGGCATACCTATCGAGTATTTATATTATTTTTTTACTAAGCGAATAACATACAATCGCTCAATATTTTTTCCTCGAAAACGGTTAGAGATACTACAAATAACAGCATTACACACCAAATTCAAATTACTGACCGGGACAATTGAATAACTGACAAGGACACCGGGACTCAATGCTTCAAACCGGGACGTGTTCCGGCGTACCGGGACGTATGGCAGCCCTAGCCTAATGTTGATTAGAGTTGGCAATATTTCAAAGCAGTTGGCAGTTTTGCGAAGGAGTTGGCAAAACCTGAGGTGGTCTAGGGGCGTGCCCAATATTGATAAGAGTTGGCAAATTCTAGAACAGTTTTGCAGAATCGAATCATCAAAAGATTTTGAAAAAATAAAACTCTGGTTACCACTGCTGGTCTTGAAATTACACACATAACGAAGAAAGAGTTTGAAAGTTCAAATTTTTGACATTGGTGAAGGATCTGATTACCTCATTCGAGTTCTTTAGCGGGCAAGAACGCCGGTTCTTTAGTTTTGAATTTATTGTCACTGGAATATTCTCCTTATTTCAATAACCGCTTATCAGAATTTAAATGCGAATTCTTGAGGTGCTCATGTCTGCTAAATTTCATGAAACTAGAATAATTTTACGATTTAAAAAAAATTATTTGTTGGTAGATTAATTATCCAAACTTATGAATAATAATTTAAAAACTTACTATGACAGTGTTTCTGTGGCGATGATATTATTAGTTGACAACTCTGAATAAATTTCTCTTGTAGTCATCATACGAGTCTGAAGCCTTCTCACTTTTATTCGTTTCGAAAGAACCATAATATTTTTTCGAAATATTCTTTCATTATGAGTATATTTGTCAAAAAATCGTGTATAATTCGATTTTCATGAAATTCTGTAGATATGAGCTCATCATACATAAATGATAACAAAAGCCGTGTAATCCTGAAGAGTGCGTTGATTTGGCAGTGCCGAATTAAAAGAGTATCATCAGTATCAACATTGAATCGCAAAATACCACCCCTTCCACAATCGGTTTTCTAAACCTTCAAGTTAGAACATTTTCGTTACTTGGTCCTCTTTCCCCCAAAAATTTTGCTTCGGCCCGTCCCAGTCTGTCAATCCAATTGTCATCACATGTTCACCAAGACAACAATGTCCTTTTAGGAAGCCAGTGAAGAGGCTTTACTTCTTACTGAGATCCAAATACTTTTGGATCTTGCAGTTTTGAAGTTCCAAAGAACCTTTTGGATTAATCCATTTCTTTCAGTTTCTTCCTTTTCCAAACACTATTTGCCACAAAAGGGGACAGTGAGTGGCGTTTGTGCTCCCTTTCTGGCTAGAGTATTAGGCTCTTCATTTCCTTTGGTCCTCTGAGTGACCAGGAACCTGTTGTTCTCCAACTTCATTGAGTTTTCTTCGGCACTTCTATATTAGCTTTGAGTAAATTACATAGGAGTTCAGTGCTTTAATAGCAGCTCAATTGCTTCTTTCCAGGTTTCCAGGTCTCTGTGGATCTTTCGAATGCTTTCGGCCTGAAATACACTTGAATAGAGGCCTCACGTGGTTCTTGGCCCGTATACTCCAGCTCCAGCAACTTAAGTGGTTTTAGAACCACCTCGATATCTGCTGGTCTCCAAAATTCAAATATTTACCAATAAACTTTCATTGTGCTTCCAATACAACCTTCTGGGGCATCAATTGTGAACGGATCACGTTTTAGGAGTAGTGTGCGGATCCTCCGCTAGGTGGCCAGCGAGATAGAGCCGTCACAGGGATGCAGGTGGAGGGAGGGACCCATGAATATAGATTAGCTGTTTTGCCGCTGCAACCGCTTCTGCTAGGGACCCGGGACGTGGGGACAGGTCCCGCGGAATACGCGACCAAACTACGGCTCCAGGGTATCATGGACCTCGACCAGGACGATGTCCACAAAAACTAGTCTACATTTTTTCGGAATGAGAATATGAAGAAAACGACGTTTGGGAGAGTATAATGGATAGCAGGCAGAAATAAAGGGTTTTTCAAATTGCGCTTTTTTAAAATAAATAATAGTATATTATGCAACGAGCGTATAATGATAGCTATTATTAGAGAGGTGAAGTTTAGGCCACAAGCCCTAGGCGAGTGGCCCAAATCACCGAGTTAATAACAGCGATTATACGCGAGTAGCATCACTATACTTTATCCACGACTACTGAATATATATCTTGAAGATTTTAACATTTAGCGACCGCGACAAGACCCTTCCATGACAAGCGTGGAAAAAGTCGAGTTGACACATGAGAAATTTTTGGAGAACTCTTCATTGTATATTTTGTAATGAAAAAAGCTTTAATTGATATAATGAAAGTAGATGTGGCCTTCATTGACAAGGTATACCCAACCCATATTTGCCAGATGGAGTACTTTAGAATACTGAAGAAATACAAATTTTAAGAATATTATATCAAAGCTAATCTATGAACACCTGACAGCAATGAATTATAATCTCATTATTCCCTTGTGATTAATGAGTTTTATTAAGGCTGAGCACAGAGACGTACAATGGACGGATTTTAACATAGTCGTGGATAAAACATATAATTTGTATTCATTTTCAAAAACTTCTTATTGGTAATTGAAGTATCAGTTATGACTTTATGCACAGAAAATAATATCTGCCAAATGGCCTCCCCTTGCAGCTCAACCATAGAGATAGGATAGTATAGAATTGCCATCATTGAATAAACGTGGTATCAGATGCGCCATATTACTACCACCTAACGACAAATTTGACAATCGTTGGATTTTCTGGAGAATTGTTGATTCTTGCGCCTGTTTCTAGTTAAATTGTGATTTTTTCTGCTTGATAATATACAATTAAATTGTTTCGTGCACTGTAGACTTTCTTCAAGCAGAGAAGAGACATATAAGAAGAAAATTAGAGGAAAAAACATATCACAAGTAGGGATGAATACTGAACAGATCCGCATTCGAAATTTTTGTTAGTTTGTCTTGGTAATCTGATATTTTTTTATGTGTATATTAGCGCCTGAAGAAAATTGTTTTTATTTGATATTCAATTGACCTTATTTGAACAGGATTCCCAAAGACCAAACACGTCGTATTTTTTGGGTGAAATTTGTGAACAGAAAAAACTGGCAACTTAATTCAACCCTGAACTTTCCGCCATATTGGTCCCCGACTGCCCCGCCCAGTGGTACTATTTTTCCTCACTCAATTGTATGTCATAGCGTCTCTTCAGTCTTCTCTATTATATCTCGATGAGCTTAACAGACGTCCACTCTTTCGTTAAAATTTTCGATAAAAATTGCTTTTCAATTGATAAAATAAAAGTAGAAAAGATCCTCGATTGACAAGGTATATACCCATATTTGTTAGTTGGAATACTTCAGAATACGGAAGAAATATCAATTTAAAGAATATTATATTGAAGCTGAAACTATGAAGCATCTGACACCAGTGTATAATAACTCATTATTCACTATTGATTAATGGGCATTATTATGGTTGAGCAAACATACTTATAATGGGAGGATTATTCAAAAGTCGTGGATAAACGCATTCACGTAAAAAGTCACTTTCAACAATGCTGAAAATGTCACTTTTAATGGCAGTCCTCCTATATCTTGAACATCATAGTGAACGAACAAAATTCAGTGGGAACACGAGTCCCGAAATCTCCCGGATTGTCCGGGACCAGTTCCGGAATCCGGAAACGTTGTCAGGTGCGGCGGCGAGCGAAAACGTTTAAGCCGGTAATGTTGTCCCCTGTCAGTGCCGGGATATTTATTCAGATTTAATGACACCCCCGCTCTCAACACCGACTTTAAATCGAATAAATTCGTTTTAATTTGCTTTAAAACCGCTATACGCGATTAGGGGACTCTGGAATAAGCCGAAAAATGCTTATTTTCGAGAAATTCGATTATTCCGTAACGCAGAATCGAAAAGAAATGTTCCGACTCAACTGTGAAGTCAAATCAAGATTGTGAGTGAAAATTGAATTAATTTAAGTAAAACTTTGAGCAGGTGCTTTCGAGCTCTCGTTCATTGTGGAGCAAAATTCTGTATGGGACTTGAGATTGATCTAAATATATAAATGCAAAATAGCAGCACGATCGGAATAATATTCTGAAAATTATTCATAAACTGAAATATGTAAAAACTTGACAATTGAAAAATAGAATTCTAATTTTTTAAAGATACGATCCTCCTGAAATTTTGTATGAACATTCAGTAAATCAATCCACATTGACAAAATAAAATTTACCCGAATCGGATATCTTTTTATGGAAATATAGAGATTTTACTTTCAATATTCCAATTGAATTTTTATGGTTCAGATAATGCCATGCTCTTGAAATTTTGCATGAACATTCAGTATAGGATCAATCTTCATTCACAAATTTTTTTAAAATAAGCTATCGATCTGTTGTGAATCATCATCCTCACGAATAGGTTGGAACTTATGAGTAGGTACATAAATTTCATTTTTAAAATTAATTACAAAAAATTTTAAGGGCTCAGTTCTATCGAAATCTGATTTGGTTAAAAAAAGTAAGTACTCACATACTATATTTCATTCTTACTTTAACATTTCTACGAAGCTTACAGAAAAGTATCTGCACAGTGTGTATCAGAGGTGTGCTGTAGAGTGTCTGTGTCGGAGACTTACAGAAGAGCTATATTTGAATCCCTAAGTACGTATTTTACAGGATTCATAGTCGAAAGAACTGTCGATATCTTTAAAGTCCAGAAGTCGCATAATTTACAGATGTGCACAATTCACAGCTAC
Organism: Propylea japonica; assembly: GCA_013421045.1. Taxonomy (NCBI): domain Eukaryota; kingdom Metazoa; phylum Arthropoda; class Insecta; order Coleoptera; family Coccinellidae; genus Propylea; species Propylea japonica. Next base: position 99,287,446 of record CM024239.1, read on the forward strand.
GTATTTATAAATATTATTACTGTATTGGATATCTACGAGGATCAAGAGCTAACTATATAAATTACAGGGTATCCCGGAAATTGTAGGAAATCTCTCGGATTCAGATAGAACATAATCTAATCATGTTCAACCCCTATAATTCTTCTCACTTCTGTCTTTAGCAAGAATGTTCAAACTACCCCCTGGAGTCCTCAGATTAAAACAACACTTCCCAAAGGAACAGTCCTCGTAAATATACACAATATTTCCTCCACATGTTCAGAAACCCACCCTTGATCGAACCAATAACAATAGAAGGTGAAAGATACACTGAATAAACGTCCGATCGTATAAATAAAAAGAAAGACCCATAACTACAATACGACGACAAGGAAAAATGTACACATCAACATTTCGTATAGGGAGGGTGATTTTTTTATGTTGGGGACGTTATTTCTGAAGTATAAAAAATACTATTGGTCTCACATCGAAAGAACATTAAGTGTAATAGTAATGATATTTGGCGAATTGCTTTTTTTCGGATCGCATTTCTGCATTCTTCGCGTGGTTTCGATTTATATGGGGTGATCGTAAATTATTGGTGTTGCGTTCGTATGAACGATTAGAAGGAATTCGGGGATGCTCTTCCACCAGATCGAATTGAGTGTTCAAGAACGTAATATAAAGAATATGATATTATGAAGCTGTGTTGAGTCTTCTAGTTCCACATTAATTTTAACAGTATCGTGCCAAAAATGTAACGCAACTCATCGCTGATTTTTGTACGGAGAATTATTATGAAAAATCCTCGTTTTTAAATTTGATAGCAATTATTCTTCCTAAGCTTTTTGAAATCGATATTTCTCGTCCTCTACGCTTCGCACCCATTAACTTTGTTTTCGAGCGCTCGTTATATTTGAACAAGTGCTATATCTTCTTGTCAAAATGTCTATAATTTTCGAATTTTAAGCCGAAAATGCTGTCAAACGATAGGTTTCGACTCCCTGTGACGTAACCGTGGTCAAATTCAATTCTGTCTGTGGGACATTCCGTCCGGCCGTAGCACGATAACTTTCGAAGGGTTTGTCCCAAAGACTTGAGATTTTCAGGGTGAGTTCGGTTCCCAAATGCAGATTTTATGTTCGTTTACAAGCCAAATCGTACAGGATGTTCCATAAAATTTGCAATTCATTCCAAATTTTGATCCTCAATATCTCAGACAAAACGAAACAAATCGACATGAAATTCTGCTGTCACATGCAGGATGCTCATAATAAGCCTCATGCAAAATTTTGTGGCTATACAGTTAACAGAACCAAAGAAAATTCAATCGAAATATTGAAAGAAGAATCTTTATATTTTCATAGTAAGATACATATTTTATTCGAGTGTAATTTATTTCGTGAATGAAAATTAATAATGAAAATTCCAGAACGAGACAATTAATTTTTTTTATTGTCTTTTTACATTCAATAGAACTTCCCTATAACGAAAGCGCTAAATCCGCAAAAAAAATTCGTTATTAAGAAATTTCGTTATACAGAAATTTGTTTCTATAGTCGGCAATGTCGCGGTCGACTTCACTGATGAATTCAAGTTTATCATTCGAACTTAAGCACTTGGACATTTTCGCACAACTTTCACAATAGCGTAATGGTTAGACCAAACAATCAGGGATGTATTAAAACTGTTTCAGAGGAATTTTTCTCTGCCCGCCGTATTGATTTAATTTAAGGTCGGAATTTATTACATAAGTCCGGAGAATTTTCGGAAAACCCACCCTTATACCTTCCCTATGAAGATACGACCTCCGTAATGACGCCACTGGAAATTCATTGTAGTTGAATAATTTCAATTACTTACTTCTTTAATTTTTTTTTCGAAAACGGTTCATTTTATCGACACTAAATAAGAGTATCTTTTCTTCAGCTTAATGTTCTAGGTATCCAAATTTGTTTTTTTAGCACCTTATCATACAGGTGTTAAAAATGTAAGCATTAAAATGTACAACCCAGTCCAACCCTGGTTAACTGAACAAGGTAATCGAAATTTGAGTGCGGTGATTTAAGAGGTCCTTTATACTATTAATCATATCAAATTTTCATCAAATTATATCGAGTAGTTTGAAACTTATTCCACTAAAATGGATTTCCAGCGGCGTCATTTATGAGGTCGTATCTTCGTAGGGAGGGCCGCTAGGAAAAAAAATTATGGAAACTTGTCATTTTATTTTTTTATGTTTTATCTGAATCCGAGAGATTTCCCACATTTTCCGGGACAACCCTGTATGTATAGCAGAATGAACGAATTTGTCATGGAATCGAATTCTTCACAGCCTTCAACAACCTGGAAACAAATAACCATCGCCCAACCCCAATCTGATCATCCTTCAGCTACGAAAGGGAAAAAACCAACCCGCTATTTGAAGAAGACCCATGTGGGGACAAAACCCATCATCGACATGTAAACAATGGTATTATCCTGACCTCGTGGACCGTACGAAGACAACAGAGTGTCTTTCATTTTTTGTTTTATCTGAATCCGACAGATTTCCCACATTTTCTGGGACACCCTGTATGTATAGCAGAATGAACGAATTTGTCATAGAATCGAATTCTTCACAGCTTAATAACCCTCAACCACCTGGAAACAAATAACCATCGCCCAACCCCAATCTGATCATCTTTCAGCGGCGAAAGGGAAAAACCAAACCCGCTATTTGAAGAAGACCCAAGTGGGGGCAAAACCCATCATCGACATGTAAACAATGGTATTATCCTGTCCTCGTGGACCGTACCAAGACAACAGAGTGTGCGACGCGACATATAGGGTTTCGCAAATAATACGAGCCGGGTTCGAAGCTCAGCGCGTTGTAAGTCTATTTAAATATTTAGAAGGTTTCTCCAATTACGTCATTGTTTCGATCATATTGCGACTGGAAGCGTTGCTTGGCGTCCCTGGGGATCTTCAAAGACGCCTCGGTCGACGCTGGGACACGTGCAGGGACGCTTTGATTTGGAAATCGGGATTCTATGATTATTGATTCGTAAAGGGTGTTTTAAGTTGCCCGTTTTTAAAGAATCATTTTAAAACAAAGTTTGCATTCCTTTTCCAAAACTTCTCATTGGCAATTGAAGTATCAGTAAAGTTATGACATTTATGTACAATAAATAATATCTGCCAAAATGATATAATTGAAGCTATATCTCACTGATAACACGAATAATTTCATTCTTTTCTCCAGAAACCAACAAACACCTGCTCAGGGCTTTTCTCAAATATTTTTTCTATAAAGGGTTTTCCAAAAAGAGGTGTTATTTTGATATTCAAGGAAAAAATGCCAATTTTCAATATAAATGATCGGATGTTTATTTCATTATAAAGAAGAAGCTATGCCGTTAATAGTGAAAAATAACATCATACAAATGATCACCACGACCACGCTTACAGGACCATATCCTTTTAATGAAAATTTCACATAACCAATTCGGAAAGTAGCTGCCCTATGTCCTCGATACTCTTAAGAATTCCATCTTAGAGGTCTTGAATCGACGCTGGGTTATTGGCGTAGAACTTCTCTTTCACGTGGCCCCAAAGGAAGAAATCGCAAGATATCGGTGGCCAATTGTGATCACCTCTTCTAGAGATAACACGGTCCGGAAACTTTTCCCGCAAAAGATCAATGGTTTCGTTGCTTTTATGGCACGTAGCACCTTCCTGTTGAAAATAAACGCTGTCCAGATCAATACTTTCCAATTTCGGCCATAAAAAATCATTAATCATCTCTCGATAGCGCAGCCCATTCACCGTAACTGTTGCTCCAGCCTCATTTTCGGAAAAGTAAGGTCCAATGACTCAGCCGGACCATAAACTACACCAAACAGTCACACGTTGAGGATAGAGAGGCTTTTCAACAATACTCTTGGGTTTTCCGAACCCCAGATGCGACAATTTTGCTTGTTGACGAAGCCACCGAGGAAAATGGTCCACATCACTCAAGATGATCTTTCCATGGAATTCCGAATCATTTCATGCATTTAAACGACCCAATCAGCAAAGACATGACGTTGTTGATGATCGGCTGGCTTGACTTCTTGTGTTAACTGAACTTTATAAGCTTTAAGACCCAAATCTTTATGCAAAATACGGTGTAATGACATTTATGGAATGTCTGATTCCAAAGAACGACGAGGATGGAGAAAAACCTGGGTTTTCTTCAGCACTTTCGGTTACAGCAGCAATAGTCTCGACTGTTCTTGAGCGACGTGCACGGGTTTTATTCTACACATCACTAACTTGTCCCAACAGCTCGAATTTTTCCACCAATTCTTTATTGCGGTCCGACAAGGTGCTTCACGACAACCCAAAAATGTTCGAGTTTTAGGAACCGTCTATGCCAAATTTCCACCATTTTTGTAGTGAATTTTAATAATTTCAATGCGTTCTTGAAGCGTGTATAGTTTCATTTTTAATAATGGCGTAGTTTCTACTCTCCAAAAGTAAAAAAATGACAGCTTCAAACGTGACATCTACCGAAATAGCGGGCTTTTCAAAATAATACCTCTTATTATTGGAGTTTGTTTTGTTTATCAATTAAAACGCAATGCAGTACTTGTCTCATTGGACTGAAATCAGTGCCGTCCCTAAAACTGTACACTCAATAACATAACAACATGATTATAACCTCTCCGAAAACCCTGCCTCCCCCTCTCAACTCGCGCCCCCTCGAACTGTCTAATTCACGACAACCGATCATGTTTGACATTTCCTCTCGACAAACGAACGACGATCGCGGGTTGCCACGCGCGCGACGGCGCGTGCACTAAGCTCACGCACGTGACCTTTGTGCCGACGACGGCGTCCAGGGACCAGGGGTGGGCGTCGAGGTCGTCGGTTATGGCACGAACCAAGCTGAGATTCGAGTGATTTGAGACCGTCGAAGAATTGGTAATTTTGTTGAATTTGCTTGAATGGGAAGAGATTTCAAGAGAGTAAAGGAAATTTCAACTTTCGAAGAATTTTGTTTTGTAAGGGTTTTCCAATAAGAGGTGTTATTTTGATATTCAAAGAAAATGCCTTTTTCAATATAAATGATCGGATGTTTATTTCATAATAAAAAAGAAGCTATGCCGTTAATAGTGGAAAATAATATCACGCAAATGACCACCACGACCACGCTTACAGGACCTCGATCTCACGAATTCCATCTTTGAGGTCTTGAATCGACGCTGGCTATTGGTATAGACTTTCTCTTTCGCGTGGCCCCAAGGAAGAAGTCGCAAGGTGTTGAATCACAAGATCTCGGTGGTCTAATTGTGATCACCTCTTTGAGAGATAACACGGCCGGGAAACTTTTCCCGCAAAAGATCAATAGTTTCGTTGCGTTGCTTGTGTGGCACGAAGCGCCGTCTTGTTGAATGTAAACGTTGTCCAGATCAATACTATCCAATACGATAGCGCAATCTATTCACTATAACTGTTGCTCCAGCCTCATTTTCGTAAAAGTAAGATCCAATGACTTCGCCGGACCCTAAATCGCACCAAAAAGTCACACATTGAGTATAGGGAGGATTTTCAACAATAACTCTTGGGTTTCCGAGTCCCAGATGCAACAATTTCGCTTGTTGACGAAGCCACCGAGGTGGAAATGGGCCTCATCACTCAAGATGATTTTTCGATGGAGTTCCGGATCATTTTCATGCATTTCAACGACGACCCAATCAGCAAAGACACGACGTTGTTGATGATGGCTGGCTTGAGTTCTTGTGTTAACTGAACTTTATAAGCCTTAAGACCCAGATCTTTATGCAAATACGGTGTAAGACGTTTGTGGAATTCCTAATTTTAAAGAACGGCGAGGAATGGATAAACATTAGTTTTTCTTCGACACTTTCGGCTACAGCAGCAATATTCTCGGCTGTTCTTGAGCGACATGCACGGGTTTTATTCTTCACATCACTAACTTGTTCTAACAGCTGAATTTTCCACCAATTTCGTCATTGCGGTCCGACAAGGTGCTTCGCGACGTTCGAGTATTATAAACCGTCTCTGCCAAATTTTCACCATTTTTATGGTGAATTTTAATGATTTCAATACGTTCTTATAATGTGTATCGTTTCACATGTGTTTGATGACGTAATTTCTACTTGTCAGATGTCAAAAAATATCTACTTGTCAGATGTCAAAGCTTCGAACGTGACATCTACTGAAATAGCGGGCTATTCAATGTCTCCTTCGCACAATTTAAAAAAAAATTAAAGCTCAATTTTTCATTGTAATATTGTAACATCCCTTCAATATCATTTTATTTTATGAAAGCTCTTGATTTCAAAAGAATATATATATAATATCATTTCATTGTTTTTTCTATACTTTGTTTGTAATTAATTCTTTTTTTTATGTAACTACACTATTCTTAAGTTTAGCCTACAGGACTGTATGTTTTAAATGTCAATTTATGAGTACTGTTTGGGTTGAAATACCTGTTTGTATTCTTATCCTAAATAAATAAATAAATAAACACCCTCTTATTGGAAAACCCTTCATTTAATCGATCTCAATTCGAAATTACGATATTCTTCGAAATCCGAACCGAGACCATTATTTGTTAGAAGAAGAAAATTCCATGTGACTCTTTGTGTTCGAGAAAGATGTTCTATACGACTTTCGGACATCAGGAAATTTCAAAATCAAATGAATCAACATTTCTATATATTGACAACTATCAATGTCAATTAGACTGCAAATGAAAGAACACACAATTCCGAAGTTTTGCATGTTAGTCTGAAGAAGGTGTCTGATAAAGACACAGAAACGTTACTTTTGTCCTTTTCATTTATTCCTTTTTCAGTTTTAACTGTTCGGCAACAATTTTTTCAAGATCAATTTGCTCCTGACAAATAAGTGCAAGGATTCTTGCAGGAGCACTTTATCTTTATTAATTTTTTTAAAATTATTTCTGTTGCAGAGACTGGGAGTGGAAACCTATAAAGTTTTTTAAGAAACATCTTATTTGTCGAAAATTGACAAATTTCCTCATATTTCCAAAATAATCTCGCCAATTCATACTGTACATCTCATTTTCCCGTCAAATCCCACCGATAATCCCTCTATTCCAACCCCCTTATCGACGTACGCCGCTGTCCGATCGCCACCGGCGGAACTAACACGGTTAATCTAGTAGCCGCGTGTACGTCAATCAGCCGCCCTCGATCGCGGCACTATCTCTGCCGCTAACCACGCGTTTCGTGCACTATCTGCTTGGCCAGACGTCCTGTGCCGAATGTCGGTGCCAGGACGATGATAAGCGCCGTATCCTGACGCGAGGGGCGCCCCTGGGCGAGGGGGAGGGAACGGTCTCTGACGCAAAAGAAAATTTAAGAGCGGCCTTGAAGGTTTTTCCGATGGATTTCCACTTGGAGCGGTTTTAGACGGGGGTGATGGGGTTTTGCGTTGCCCAGTTGGACGACGGATGTGATTTGGGTTTTTTGGGAGGTTTCAAAGTTGAAATCGATCAAGAGTTGAATTTACAATTTCAGGTACAGTGGAACTTCCCTATGACGGAGTGTAAACCTAAAATTTATTAACTATGATACACCGACAAAAGACATCATCCTAACCTAGTCGCCCCATCAAAACCACCGATTAAAACCCGTCAAAAACACGCCGAAAATCTCACAACGCGTCCTAAAATTACCTACTACGCCCCCCTTCATATCCTGGCCGTCACCCGTTCAGACGCTACCGACCGACGTCTGTCGTCCGCAGAAGAGCCAGGCCTTCGACGTCCTCACAGATCGGCAGATAGGCCTTTTGTTGCTCGGTAATCTCGGGCACACGACCCTCTATCTCTGCGTCCAGAGATATAAATGTTCTTTATTATTCTGAATGCGGTCCTTCCAGGGTATGACTGCGTGTTTCGGACGAGCCGTAGATAGCTATTGAGTGGGGGGTTGCAGCTTCAGATTCTTATCTGGGACCCTCTGGGGTTTGACGCTTGAAGGGAGTCGCTGAAACGACTTTTGGAAGGTATAGGGTGACTGTTGATGTCGAAGAGGACTGTTAGGTTGCTACTGGATTGTGTTGAACATCGCTGGCATCTGGCACGAATTGATCACCCTGTGTGTAGGTTTTATGGTCTAAGATCTTTCGAGTTTAAGATTTTCAAAAAACAAACCCAAATAACTTTCAAAGCCCCATAGACAACGAAGTTTTTGACAAAAAGAAACGTCAATGTATATCAACGAACCCAACTTTTTGAAGTTAAAACCTTCAAACAGTTTTTTATGCACGACAATGTTATAATCTACTTATTATGCGTCTGTTTGCTCGGCCGTAATAATACCCATTAATCACTAGTGAAAGGGTGACGGCAAGGATAGAAAGGGAAGGGTAATTTTAGGACGCGTTGTGAGATTTTCGCTTGTTTTTGACGGGTTTTAATCGGCGGTTTTGATGGGGCGGGGCGATTTTCGAAGGTTTGGACGATGTTCTTCCTCGGTGTATCTTCGTAATAAATTTTAGGTTAATGCTCAGTCACGATGTTTGAAGGGGTGGTTTCTCAAGTTATATAATTTCCATAAACTTATATCCTCGTTCGAAAATACATTGTTTCCAAGTATTCCTCCAAAAATAAGTAGAAACAACTTTGTTCTCTCTTGAATGGCTTGAAACATAAAGAAATAACAATAAATAGAGATAACACCCTTGCCCTTAGGCTCGCAATGCAAAAGCACTAGGTGACTGGGAGTTTCTTCCTCCTCCCACAGAACCTACACTCGCCAGTGTCCGACAATCCCATCCTCAACAGGTGGGTGCCTCCTGAGGCGACAGTGTCCTGAAAGAAAGCCAGTGAGTGATGAATAAAGAATAAGAATTATGTTCTATGTCATAGGTTAGTTAGATGACGTTATGTCAGATGTAAAAACGTTCTAGAACCAAAAGAGATGACATATGTACAATGTGTTATATTCAAACTAAATAATTTAATAACACGTATTAATTCAAAAATATATAATAAATTTTTGTCGATAATAAACATGGCGCAGTCGGCGTTGCACTAAATTTAAAGTGTAAATTTTTGAATGTTGGAAGCGGATTGCCGAAATATTTTAAGATCTGGTGATAACCACATGATGGAGTCCAATGCGGTGAAATTGCCCCCAAATTTCGATATCAGGGCACAGTCAGCTGCTACAGATTGGAAGGCGTGGAAATGTATGTACGAGGACTATCTGGTGAGCGTTGGGAAGGAAGAATCCACTGACAAGGTGAAACTCTCATTACTCAGAAATATGATGGGCCCGGAATCAACAAAAGTAATCCAATCCTTCAAATTGTCCCAAAAAGATAGTGAAAGCTATACGAAAGTAATGGAAGAAATCGAGAAATATGTGAACCCCAAATGCAACGAAGTTTTTGAGAGATATAAATTTAATGAAAGAAAACAAGAGGAAGGAGAAACTTTCGAAAATTTTTATACAAGCTTGAGACAGCTAATTGAATCTTGCAATTTCAATAAAACGAATGTTCCAATAGAGGATCAACTCCTCAGGGATAGAATAGTCCATGGAATAAGGGACAAGAACCTCCAAGAAAATTTGTTGAGAATCGACGACCTAACATTAGACAGGGCTGCAAATATGTGCAGATCTGCTGAGGTGAGTCGATCGCAGGTGAAAGAGATGAACCCAACTCTAGAAGTAGACGCTGCAAAGAAGAAATATGTTAATGTAAAGCCGAATCGACAGAAATTTGATAATAAGAAATTTGAATGCAGAAGATGCCAGAAGGTGCACGGAGTTCGACAATGTCCGGCTTTTGGTAAGAGGTGCTCTAAATGTGGAATTTTGAACCACTTTGCAGTGAGCTGTAAAGTAAAGAAGGTGGAAGAGGTAAAAGAAGACAGTTCCAGTGAGATATTCTGCGGAGAAGCAAAAGCTACTGATATTGACAGAGCAGAATGGACAGAAGTGATCAAGATAGAAGATAAGGACATAAAATGTAAACTAGACACAGGAGCAGATGTTAGTATAATGCCTAGAAAAATTTTTGAAAATGTAAGTAAAAATTTAAATGTTAGCATGTTTGACACAAGTTTTAAAGTTCAGTCATTTAGTGGAGAAATGGCAAGCCTTTAGGAATTGTAAATTTAAAATGTCAATTTAAAGAAAAAGTTTGTTATGAAAATTTTGTGGTCACAGAGATACAAATACCATGCTCTTGGGGTTACCTGGATGTGTTTCGTTGAATTAGTAAAAAACGGGTACATTTGGTTAATTATGGAAAAGAAGAATTTATAAGGAACAATAGTAAAGTTTTTGAGGGAATAGGTAGGCTGCCAGGAAAAGTAAATATACCTACAAGAAACTTTGAGGATCAAATTTGTCACCCTTCTCCTAGGCTGCCATCCTGTTTACTCGAACCATTAAAAACAGAGTTTAAATAGATTGGAAGAGCGGAAATGTATAGTTAAAGTTGATAATATTGATGAGAATGCTTGTGTTAATAGAATAGTAATCGTTGAAAAACCAAATGGAAACATTAGGCTATGTCTTGATCCTTCAGATCTCAACAAGATAATTGTGAAGAAACCCAAGGTTTTACCGACACTTGATGATTTAAGTTTCAAACTGAAGGGCAAGAAGTTTTTCTCGTATTGGACTTGACTGAAGGTTTTCATCATTTAATTTTAACAGAAGAATCATCGTGGAAATGTTGTTTTGCAACTCCCTTTGGAGTATATAGATATGTAGTTTTGCCATATGGGTTGAAGAATGCCCCTGAGTTATTTCAAGATGTTTTTGGAAAGTCATTTTTCAGATTTGAATAATGTAGTAGTTTGGGCTGATGATCGGTTTGGTTATGAGAAGAACCGAAGGTGAAAATATAAATGCTTTGAGAGAGTTATTAAAAAGGCAAGAGAACTTGAGCATATGTTTTTAAGCAAGAATAAATTTGCAATTTAAGCAAACTGAGGTTAAATTT
>CM024239.1:99298510-99372804 GCA_013421045.1 Propylea japonica
CTTTCACTATCAAAATAACACCTCTTATTGGAAAACCCTTTATATGAGTTTTTATGAAAATCTCGGTCAATTTCTGTTCAATTAAAAGATAATTTTGGAATTACAAATTCAAAGATACAGGATGACTATTCCGTTATACCTACAAGTTTAATTTGTGAAAGGAATCCAATCCATTCATGAAAAACTGCAGAGGAGGGCCTAACGTGAATTCCAATTTTTTTGCGACTCTCTGTGACAACATCTGCAGACTTGCTGATTGGTTCCTTTTTGAAGTTATCGTGTCTGGGCCTGAATCAGAAAATAGTTTACAGGATACCCATTAAATTTCGAATTAAGCATTGTTTTCCCAATATGAATGAATTGCAATTGCAAAGGCGGAAGATTGATGATATTGAATGATGTTCAAAAAATATTTCGCGGTCCGTAAAAAGGATGAAATTAGAAACATGAGAAAAACTTATGCAGATGACGTTATGCGTTTGGTTCAGGTTCAACTAATTTTCTTTGACATATATTCACTTGTCTCAGCATTTCATAGTAATATGAAATAAGCCTTATTGGAGAAACTGAACGGATTTTAAATATTTGTATTAAAGAACATAAAAATTGGCTTACCTCAGGGAGATACTGTAAATCGAAGCTTGTCTGACATTCTTTGAATGAAGACTATTGAATTTTATGGAGTGAAGCTTCCATAATATCCAAAGAAGACAAAGAAAATTAACGGAAGTACAACTTTCATGTCAATTATAGGTACCGAAAATCCCACCAGTCAACCGTTTGTTCATTTAAAAACAATCTGACCTTCAATGGTGAGATCCAGCTCAAAAAAGATCAAATGAATTGTTTCACAACTAATTCATCAAAAATAGCTCAAAGTCATTGATGATTGTTTTAAATGTTTTCCTGACGACGGCTGGTGAATGCAAAAAGCAAAAATATTGGAAATAGACCAAATACCTAATGTTGCAATAAACGTCATTGTACCTATTCAACGACAAAATTTGTTAGATTTCAACAGTTATGAAATCATTTCAACAAAGGAATATATAGTCAGCTATACAATTACCTATATAAGTATTTTTCGAGAAACAATAAAAATTACTCTGTGTTCCAATTTTAATAAATATCAGCATCTCAATACACAAAACTACTAATGTAGCTTTTTTGATATTGAAGCATTAAGGATCTATAGTGAGTTCAATCAAGCAACCAAAAATTTTTAGATGTTGACTTATTCCGTGACCTAAAATTTCGAAAGTGATTCAGATATACACAAAATAACAACCTTGCTCTTTTTAGCAATTTTTTTCGGATGGAAGCAAATGGCAATTCATGGAAATAACTATTGTGTTTGTATGACGAACTCTTATCCTTTCATTTCAGCTGGAAAGTTTGAGAAATCTTACAATTTTATTATTAGATAGGCATACCTACCACCTTAATTTTCGCACTGAGCCTAAGACCTACTTGTAGTGGAAGTTGAAATTCTCTCTCTGGAAAATTCAACAAAAGCAAATTTTCATAAATGTTAGATGATGATAAAGTATTAGAGAATAGTTCAGAGTTTACCAAGTGTTCTAGTATCAACTATGGTAGCTAAACTTAAATCAGAGCAGTTCAAAATGACTGATCAATTTTCAGATCTAACATTTTTTGCATAACAAAAATCATCCAATGAATGAAGGTATAATAGGAACCTACCTATAGTCTGCAATTTATGAGATCAAACAGATGAAATACCTAGGTATTCTAGACTAGAAGACTTTGATTCCCCAATAGATTAACTTTTCGAATTTTAAACATGTGCAACGTACAAACCCATACGAGTACTTAATTAACAAACCTGAAATAATTTGTTTGTAGACTTGTAGTAGGAATTGTTATGAATTAATTTATAACGAAGTTAAATTTAAATTTTTTGTGTAATGTAGTTGATTTTGAAGTTGATTACCTGAAACGTCACTTAAATGATAGTGAAGGGTTTATTTCAGATTATTAAACTTTTAGGTAGCCAAGAAATGAAATTGTATCCTCTCCTGTTTGAATTTAAGATTATTAATGAAATGAGTATAGAGATGAGATTCAAATGAACAAATGAAATATGAACCAGTCCAATTACAAGATCCAACATGCATTCCGCTCATACTCTTCCTTTTATAGCAAATAACAACCTCCATGTCTCCTCCTCGCTCCTCGAATGCATCCCAGCGCCGGAACGGTTCATTTAATTAAATAAACCACCATTTCCCAGTAGAGCCAACTATTAAATTGTTCATGTCATTATCATCAAACCAGCTCCAATTCAATTCACAACCCGAAGCAGTTCCACAGCTACAACAAATAAAATCTCCATAAACCATTGAACAGAGCGAGACAGCACCATCAAAACTGTTTCCCTGCGCCACCAACAGATGGCGCTACGATACCAAAACGCGACTTTGTGGGCGGGGCGTGAGGGGAGGGGCAACGGCTCCGCCCCTAACAGTTGAACTAACTGATTCTCCATAACAGACTATCCTCTAAGCCTGTTTTCCACATCGGTGGAATTAAAAATTAAGTTCTCATGATTGTTGGTATTCAAGGGGTCGGAGGGGAGAGTTAGAGGGGTGGGAATCGAGTGACAAGCAGCAAAGCTGGTTCATCGCAATGGATTTTAATGAATGATTTTGCGGGGATTTTGTTGAGCAGTATTATTAATACTGTTGAAATTTAGTGGGGTTTTTATTTCTATTTTTACGGACTGTAATATATTTTTGCTTTGTGAAGGTTGTGGCAGCGGCCGGTTGGACGTTGGACTGGAAGTAATTTGGTTTGAATTAATTATTTTTCTTGATTTCATTGTGTTACAGAATATAGAGAATTGGAAAATTGATCATAAATTAAATTTAATCTTTTCTTTATAATAATTTTTCAAGTATGATTTTGATTTCTTACCAATTCCTTATTTATTATCTATTCATTCTCGAATATCTTATTTTCTTTTGATCTATGTGGTCGAATTCAGCTGCCTATGCTGATTTGAAATCTATGTGTGACTACCTACCCATCCATAGGTATATCGAAATAATCCAAAATTCAATAATAATATAAACGGGTAAATTTACTTACTACCTCAATGTAAAAAATCGTTCACAGCAATGATTTTTATTGGTCTTTGGTATAGTTGTAGGTATATTAGTAGGGTATTTAATATCATATTAAGTATCTTCCGAATTACTGAAAGCTTGTATTAGGTACACAAAGAAACGATATAGAAGTGAATGAATAATTTTTTTTATGATTTCATTGAGGCGAAAAAACTGATTCTACAATATTCACAAGTTGTTGTTCGAATAGCAATCAATGAAATCATCACAGATTAATCGTATTTTAATTTTATAACTATAGTCCGTTCACGAAAGTTTGAGCCGTCTATTGGCCATGGAAATTTGGCATATTCCACTGTGTATATTAAAATTTTAGGTTATTTGCTTATTTCTTATCAGATTGATAAGCAATGTTGTCAATTGTATAGACTTCTCTGATAACTCTCAAGCTCGTCGTCGAGGCCGGGTACATTCGGCACGTTGACTTTATTTTACGTTATGGCTGCAAATACTGCCAACTTTAGATAATAAACAAACGCCTACTATGCGCTCAAACTTTCGTGAACCGACTATATGTGTAACTTAATTTTGCCAGTTTTTAAAATCGTTTCATATTTCTGTTCAGTCAATTAGTTCAGTTTTCCGCTTAGTTAATTTGGTAGTAGGTACCTACCTATAAGCACCTACCTATCACGGATCAGAGTCGGTTGCTCACTGAGACGGCAGCCGCTTCGTTCATTGAGAGTACTTATGGTTGGTTGGATGATGGTCTCTGTGTCGCTGGTCTGTTTCTTCGACCTTTCGCGTGCATTCGATTGTTTGTCTATTCCATTTATAATGAGCAAGCTATATAACTTAGATTCAGAGGAATCTTCCTGGACTGGTTGCATAGCTTCTTGATTGAGAGATCAATGGTTGTCAGAGTGGGCGACTCATATTCCAGCAAACATAACATCGATATCGGTGTTCCTCAAGGATCGGTACTACTAGGGCCTCTCCTATTTATATTATTTGTGAATGATTTGCCTGAACACCTTACTGTCTTCAAATTGATCAATTGATTTTATTCGCCGATGACACCTCTATTGCTATAGCATCTGGGAATATTGATGAACTTCGTTTCGTGCTGTAGCAAACTGATAATGAGCTTTTTAGACTGGTGTAAAGCCAATGCACTATTGTGAATTTGGAAAAAACCAACCTCATTTCCTTTGGAATCAGAGATTCGCTTCCATTGACTCTCCAGGTGGGAGATGTGATAATTTCTTCTTCGGAAAGTGTGAAATTTTTGGGTGTTCATCTGGACAGCCAACTGAGATGGTGTGAGCATATTGATGTGTTGAGTAAAAAACTGAATACATCCTATCATGCTATAAATAAGCTGAAATTGTGTTTACCTGTTCAATCAATTCTGGATGTGTACTACAGTTTAGTTTACAGTCATTTACAGTTCAACATCATATTATGGGGAGCTTCTACTGACGTAAACAGAATATTTTTGGCACAAAAAGGATAATACGTATGATTTTCAATACCAGTCAACTTCCTCCTGTAGACCACTCTTCATCAAGCATCACATTTTGACGGTCACTTGTATTTATATCTACAAATGCCTGTTATTTATTAAACGAAATCTTAGAAATTTGTTGGACTGTCCCACTTTCATAATTACTGTACGAGGAACTCACGAATGTATGTCTGCCTCAACATAGAACATCAAAATTTGAACTTTCCCCATCTTATAGGGCATAACACTCTTCAATAATTTACCAGATGAAATTAAAGGATTAAATGAGTTACAATTTAAAACGACCATAAAACGTATATAATTAAAAATCCTACTATAGTATAGCGGAATATTAGCCGATAGTCATTTCGCATAATTTCTGTATACTTATTTGTGATTAGTATCACAAGATCATTCATTCATTGTATTCATTTTGATTTTTCTTTACTAAGAACTTTTTTATTTGACCTGTCCTATACATTCTTATTTGTAATGTCAAAGGGATTAATAAAGAATTTTATTATTATTATTATTATTATTATGTAATTATTACATAAGTAGCTTATTCCTGTGAAAAGGAGGACCTGAATTGAAAATATTACCTAAGTGATATTCAACAACTCAATCCATTGAATTTAGGTAACCAGAAGTAGGTTATTATAATAACTAAGTGTCATTTGATCTATAAATAATAAAAACTTGTTATCAGCAAGAACACGGAGATCGTTTTCACACAAAAAATAACTATACCTATTCCCAACATTTGTTCTTTCGGTCATTTTCAAACTATAAATAATTTATTGTAAAAAGATCTGAAGAGATTAAATGATCAAGTATGAATATTTGCATAGTTCATTCAAAATCAGGAGGAAACTAGGTACAGTGGCGTTTGTCTTGGTTATGCACAATTAAACTTTTTCATGAGAATAGTAACTGGAATAATCAAAATCAACACCAACACCATGGTTATCAGTTCTTACAAACATTGCTCCTCCACATATCGCAGACAGGCACTAACTTTGAAATATTTGGAATAATTTAATTCTTCTACAAATTCATATCAAATACCTACTTTCATATATTCCAGAATAAGATTCCTCGATTAATATCACGTAACCCATTTCAGTCCAATTTTTTTCTGACTTCGAATGAAAGCGATAAAGCAATTTGGTAATCCGATGGAACAGATATTCAAAACAGAGATTATAAAATGATCCCTCCAATGAAGTTCCTGGATTTGATCTTCCAAGGAAATTTGGACTGTTAGCATAAGAACAGGTCATGGCCGTTGTAATAGCATGCTTTTCAAGTGGAATTCAGTTGAGAGTCCTAGTTGGGAATGCAGAGAAGCAGAGAAGACAATATAACATCCGATGAATAATCGTCCAATATTTAATTTTCAGAATGGCTTGAGAGCTATTTATACATGAGTTACAAAGTCGTTTTTGAATTGGGTTGTCAATTTGGAATCGATTAAGAGTTTCAATCATTTTATTTTTCTGTTCCTTTTTTCTGCTTCGAGTTTTCGTTTCAGATTCAGAATTTCGAATGCATCTTAGAGAGGGTTATCGGTTAGACTCAATAAAGAAGAAATCCTTCAATATTCAAATAGTTTTTAAGTGTTATTTTTGTTAAAAGGCGAAAAAAGGGCTTTTTTCTACTCAGGTTTTCCCTGAGCTCTGCTATCGTGCGAAAAAATAGTAGGTTTGGTACCCCGTTTTGCACTAACCTCAGTTAGGGATTTTTGTTCTCGAAAAAACAGGCCAAATAGTTTTTTTTTTTGTTATCGAATGGGAGAGCTAGAGAATTTTCAATGGAATGGTTTCGAAATAGCTGGGTTGAGAGTCGAGCAGTGATACTTGAAATTTTATTAAAAATTTGAACCTTTTGGCAGTAAGACTTATTTCGCTAATTGGTAAAATCGGCGATTTTCCATATACTTACATAGATTAGAAATTCGAATAATTCGAAAGCAAGTGAAAAAACTATTCGAAATTTTTTTGCGAAAATATTTGGTGATCATTGGACTTGAAATTCTGAAAACTCCATACCTACTTGCAAAGTTGAGTTCCAAAACGGAAAGGGTGAAACCAATAGCTCTCAGGATATTCGAATGTGATGATCGTTTTCCAAAATTGAACAAGCGACCAAAAAAAATGAAACCAAAAAAAAATCAATAAATTCAATACCGCCCAGGATTCGAATCTGATGAAATATCTATACTATGAGCGAATAGGATGCAACTAGGCTTTTGTGCCGATACTCAAACCGCTGTTTTCCTCGATTATTAGTTTCTGTTTTCATATGCCGTTGATTTGTACAGAATAGTTGAGATAATGATTCTGTTGTTATTTTAAGCACAATGGATGCATTCATATCCAGAGGCAGAATGCATTTACCCCTTTTTTTGATTAGTCTCCCCTCTCAAGCTCAA
The DNA here is from genome assembly GCA_013421045.1 of Propylea japonica. Taxonomy (NCBI): domain Eukaryota; kingdom Metazoa; phylum Arthropoda; class Insecta; order Coleoptera; family Coccinellidae; genus Propylea; species Propylea japonica. Next base: position 99,305,541 of record CM024239.1, read on the forward strand.
ATTTTCTATTTTTTTCTACAACGATTATAACCCCTCATTTTTGTTTTTAGAAACTCATCCTTTTCCTTTGGGAAGATGGAACCATATTCCATATCTTCCATTTATGGAAATTGAGCACTTACCCCAATAAATTACCAACAAATCAACTAAGTAACACCAACTTTGGTGTGTAGATAAGCAAAATTCTACCAACAAGGATAATTTTAAGTGAGAAGCTGTTAAAAACGCTTGTAAACTTTATTGAACTGCAAAAATATGGCTTATTTAAAAAATTTGTAATAAAGTGTATTGAGTTGTGCATTTGTACGATTTGAACCGAAATTTTATCATCGAAAGTTTTACGTTCAGGAAGCCACACTGATTTTCTAAATAAAAATATATTAGATTTTGATTTTCAGGCAATAAAATGATGGTATAATTTGATTCAGCGCTGAAAATCGTAACTGATTCGACATCCATATGTAAGTTCGAAAATTGCATACTTTGGAACCAGCCCCCTCAAGTGTGCTTTAGGCTCAGAATAAAAAGTAAACCTAGAGTTGCCTTCAATCATTTGTTATGCAGCCAAGTAAAATCTGTTTGTATACGCGGACAATATTCCGGCGTTGCGAACTCGTGCAGTATCTTTATTCCGTAATGGGACAATTGGCCTACCGCCCTACTACTTCGATACTAACGACTTGTGTCTGTTACAGACAATTCTGTCAGTTAGGGAACATCGTCTGTTAGGGTTTAGTTTCCCGATGCGATTGTGTTTACATTTTAATTCAGATTTGACGTTCATAAACTGAATACTTTCACTGATTTGGTGGCAGTTTATTGTTGCTCAAGTGTATTTGGTAATTATAGCTAAGGCAACATTAGAAAAATGTTGTATTATATTCAGGAATTGTAGAAATGAGAATCTAACTCATGTTTTACTTCACCCCAGTGCTGCAGTAAAATGCTTTCCATCTCACTCTAATGCTTAGTTGATTACAATGCGGTACTCCGTACTAGGGACACCTCTATGTTTAGTTCTTACTCTTAGGCTTTAGGCGATAAGCTCCTTACTACAGTGGAAATTTTCTAGCTCTTCCATAAGTAAAATTACAAATGCCGTAAAATCCTGACTTTCCATCATCTACCATAAAATCCGCTCCACAGCCATTCCGTATAACAACCTAACCCAGCGCCACTCGGCAAAATACCTCCGATCACATCAGCTCCTGCTTTGAAAGGCAGTAAATCATGTCAATCGGGACTGATTGGCGTTTCCCATGGAAAACACATCAGGGCTAATGTATCAATTAACGTCGTTTTGTAGAACCGAGGGGGAGTCTTTTAATTCTTTATAAGCCAATACAGGATGAAGTGACGCATTAAACAGAGGGCGCCCCTGTGCTGGGAACGCGGGCCGCAGTCCGACAGTGTTTTCCGCGAACGCGCAGGGGGCTCCTCTAATGCAGAGTCCCGAGGGAAGGCCCCCATTATCGCGCCCCCTCGACGCTCGGCGACGCGGCACAATGATATCAATTCCCTGGTGCAACAACGTATACGTTTAGTTTAATGCCTCGGTTGTCACTCGCCTCTGTGCGAAGTCTCTGTTTCTCTTTCGTTTCTTTTCACCCTCTTGGAAGAGTTCTGGAATATTGGTTGAGTTGATGTCGAGTTTGATATGAAAGAAGATGAAATCAACAAATATCAATCTCACACTTCGGAGCTAGTCTTGTCAACGTAGTTAGATACCTAGTTAGTTTGAAAAGGGTCAAGGTCTATTGTGACCCTTACAGAGCTGTTCTGACCCCACCCTTCACAGCTCGCCTTCCAGTTCCAGTGATCTTGTAGCCTTTCCGGCTTCAATGGTTAAAAACTGCCCGAGCTCAGTCGTCAGAGTGGGCGCAGATCTAATCTAAAAATTATTTAATGGAGAAGACTCAATTTCTCAGGCAAATCACGATCCTCAATTACTCACAAGTGTTTATTTACAAACATGCACATATCTGGTACCAGTAATGTAGTAAAGTAACAATTATATTAAATATTAAAAATTGACTTATCTGTCAGTACACAAAAAATGTCTACAAAAAGTTCATATAAACACTTGGAAGTATTCAACGAAACTTTATCGAATAGGAAAAATTATTGTCATATATTGAACATTAATGAATTTTATAAGCAATTATACACGAATTAATTCAGAAACAGAAAGACTAATTTAAAATTTCCTGAAAAGAAATAGTGCAGATTAAGCAACATAGCAACATGCAAAGCACGAAAAAAATTTTTATAAAATTGAAATTGGCACAGGCAATGAATTCTCTGCATTGGCAACAGAAATATAAAGGAATTGGGGAAATCGTACAACGACAATAATTCAGCAATGTAATACCTACAGGCAAGCAATACAGAAAGGAAGTAAGCAACAAAGCGGAATTGAAATTATAGGAAATATATACAGGCAGACACAAACAACATGTAGAACGCTACAATCTGATGAAATCCAATGTCTGTGAAGGCTTCAACGACGCTAGTTCCTCACTCTTACAAGTTCCTCACCCAAGGCATTCTCTCTTAGGCTCGCAATGCCAAAGATTTTCGTGACTAGGTGAATTGGGGTTTCTTCCTCCTCCCCAACGTGAGAAACATACATGTTGTGCCAGATCGTGTTATAGCGCCTCATATTCTTCATCAGAGCGATGTTCGCACTGATGAGTCCCAAAAGAACAACTAGTTTTGTGGATGATTTTAAATGTTTACGTGATGAGCTCTGAGGTGAGAGTTTTATATTTGATGTCCAAGACATTCTTTGCGCAGGCTCGCAATCGCGAGGCATTTTATAACTAAGAGAACAGGAGTTTCCCCCTCTTCTTCACAGAATCTACGCTCGTTAGTTCTATTTTTTATCACGAAGAACTTCGAAATAGAGCACATTTAGGTTCGGAATTTTTAGACTTTTTCGTTGATATTATAGCCGATGAGCAGCTGGCACAAAATTTGTTGTCATACACACACACTAAATGAGGTATTTTTTACTTCATTATACAGGGTGTCCCGTAATCAGACCGACAAACTATAGTGGACATTATAGATCCTATTTTAGACAGATTCGACCCAAACCATATGATGCAAATTGCTTCGTTAAGGATCTAGTGCCCTTTGAAGATGACGTCCTGTCCACACTTTATGCCACATATTCGCAAAACGGAGTTACATAAAGTGCTGAAAGTTTACACATGGCTTATATCAAAAATACGCATCGATTAGATTGAGTGCATTTCTTTCATGTCAAGCACAATCGTATCATTTGGGGGGGGGGGCGAAGGAAATTTTTAGTTGAAACTTTTTTAACTTTCATTATTTCGCGAGATTTACATCACAATTCATAAACTCTGATGTTTTTTTTCTTGAAAAAAGATGCTCTTGTATATATAACGCCCAGATGCACCATTTCTGAAAAAAATAGATTTAAAATTTTCTCTCTTTTCACTAAGTACTCATATTCACTTTTGTTTTGAATTTATTTTCACTTGATAATGGTTAGGCATCTCTTTTCAAGAAAAAACATCAGAGTTAATGATATGATGTAAATCTTGCGAAATAATGAAAGTTAAAAAAGTTTCAACTAAAATACTCTTCGCCCCCTCCCCCCCCAAAATGATACGATTGTGCTTGACATGAAAGAAATGTACTCAATCTAATCGATGCGTATTTTTCCTATTAGCGAATGTGTAAATTTTCAGCACTTTATGTGACTCCGTTTTGCGAATATGTGGCAAAAAGTGTGGACAGGACGTCATCTTCAAAGGGCACTAGCTCCTTAACGAAACAATTTTGCATTATATGATTTGGGTCGAATCTGTCTAAAATATGATCTATAATGTCCACTAGAAGTTTGTCGGTCTAATTACGGGACACCCTATATGAATAGGCATCTATTCTATTCTGTTCATATTGGGTTATCAGAGGTATATTTTCTCAACTGAATATGTCAGAAAGCCATTGCTAATTTCAGCAGCTAACACATCTTTTTTTACGCAGATATCTTAGTTTGGATAATTTCGATCCAAACTAGCTTTTGTCTCTGAACTTCATATTGTGATTCCAGAGGATGGAAAAACTCTTGCAAAATTCTCTTCAAAAACATTGTAACTCATCTCGCAATCAGGTCGAAAAAACTCATAACAGATTTCGCTGCTCATAATTCTCACAATACTCACGAGTCACGAGTAACTCGAGGCTTTCTTTCTCGGAGTGATAACAAAATTCATTTACGCACAGAACTGTATCTTCGAATTCCAGGTCAACTCTCTTCATAATTTGTAGCATGGGCAAAAACATAAGTACAATCGTATTTCAGTCGCATTTATGGATTGCTTGGACATTTTCGCGCATGTTGACAATTAGAGGCTCATAACACGTGTCATATATATACTATGTTACCAATTTCATTCCTGATACCGTTTTGGAACGGGACAGGATCGGACTATTGAGACTCTCTGGGTTTGAAGGATGAAGAATGACTATAGTCCATTCACGAAAGGTTGAGCCGTCGGTTGGCCATGGAAATTTGGCATATTCCACTGTGTATATTAAAATTCTAGGTTATGTTCTTTATTTTCATGTCAGATTGATACGCGATGTTGTCAATATTGCATAGAGTTCTCTGATAACTCGCAAGCTCGTCGGACGAGGCCGAGAAAATTCGGCAACGTTGACTTAATTTTACTATATGACAGGAAATACTGCCAACTTCAGATAAGTAAAGAAACGCCTACTATGTGCTCAACCTTTCGTGAACGGACTATATATAAGAGCTGATGTATCCTTATTTCTCTGTTGAGAATGCATTACCTCTTAATCGGGAAAGTACTAATTCCCTATAGTTCCTTGGTTCAATCTGCGAGGGTCAATATATTTGCTTGTAATGAAAGCTACATAGATTGATATGCTTCGACAGAGAAATCATAAAAAAAATTGGGGTAGAGTCTACTTTCGGAGATGCAAAACTCAGAAATTGGCAAGGCAGCATCTAGGATTTTGGGAAAGGTAATACTTACTCTTCATGAGAAATAAGGGTTTTCTTAATGAACATTTTTTTGCGTCTTCAGATGTATAATGAAACCTTAGTATACTTACGAGAGAAGAGAAAGGATAATAGAGCAGACAAAATGAATCTCCGATGACGTATCCAAGGCAGTAGTAGGGCATGATTTTCTCTTCATTCAAAGCAGAATACTTATTATTATCGACTTGAGTCTATGAGCGTAGAAGGGTGAGATTTCTCACGCCACCTAGCGATCGGCCATCACACTCCCTTTTAGGGAAAACATTCACTCATCCCGGATAGCAAGTATCAAGGGGATTGAGGTCTGGGGTATTCAGTGTTCTTCTTCTCCTGGGTCCTGAGTCGTTCGTCCTTCGTTCCTTGGTCCTGATGGATTTCTGGGGTTGTGCCCCTGGTGTTAGGTCTTGCTATGTTTTCCTCCATGGTTGTTTTCCTTACCATTCTAGCAGTACCGAGAAGTACTTCGTAAAGATTTTCATCCAGATCTAACTCTTCGAGGTAGGACCCGAGACTCTTAGGAATAATTGCGTTGGTCGATATGAGAATAGGAGTGGTTCCTGTACCTACTGGACATTCCCACTGCTATTTGATCTAAGGTTCTAGATCCCAATATTTCCATATTTTTTCAGCGTTTTTTTGACGTAGATTGTTGTTATTGGGATGACTGCGTGTATAGGGATTGCTCTCCTCTCCCTTTTCTTGATAGAATTATATCTGCCCTGTTGTTAACTGTTAAGTTCTTAGTACTGTGAGGTCTCAGTATAGCTTGTATAGTATACAGTTCCCAGTATTGGTTCAGGCTAATACTATAAGTATACAGGTCCGTGTTTGCTATAAATTAAAAATTTCAAATATTCAATGGTCCATAATAATGATGATGCGAAGTGTTCCATTGCTCTTGATAGTCTCGTTCGAAAGAGTATTCATTGTAGATTCTGAGGAAAATTCTACTTTTTCAAAATTTTATGCACAGGGTGTTTTATAAGATGTGGAATAAAAATATAATTTTTTTCAGTCCGGACCTGCGCTATAAGCAAGCCATTATGTGCAAATATTTGCCACTGGCCCATACTCATTTCCTGAAATTTTCATGAAGATCCATTCAGGCCTTCAAGAGTTATACAATTGGTAATGTCAATAGCATGAGAAGGAAACACCTTGATAGGAAAATCGTGAAAATATTTCATTATCCTTTCTGATTCTCATTTCAATCAGCATTCGAAATATTAATATTAATATTGATTAAACATGAAAAACGAATGGCTATATTGATGAACAGATAACGATAGTTAATAATTACACCACAATAAAAAGAAGTAATACTAGATAATTTTAGTAGTATGAGAGTTCTTTTCATACCCAATGGATTGAGACCTACTTGAATTTTGAAGTTCAGAGAACATGACGAAAAATTCCTTATCATCATTGAATCTTCCAATGAAAAGGTTCGATAAACAACACAATGAAAATGTTTCATGCCAGAATTATTCAGAAACGGTCCTGCCTATTTCTACTTTCCTTCTCCCAGACGGCATTTCATTAGTTATTGTAATAGCTTTGGCAACATTTTCAGAAATTAATATGAGAACAAGCCAAGTAAATTCTCGCTCTTGACAGAAACGACTCTATCAATTCCTTGACGTATTCATAAAATACAACAATGTACGCAAATACCAAGGTATGCAGAGCCGGACCGTGGGCGTGGCGAGGGAGGCATTTGCCACGGGCGCAAACGACATAGGGGCGCAAAATATGAACTAGGATATATTCCTTTTTAAATAAAGGTTGACTACAAGCACTTATTTCAAAGTGGCTTATTTACCAGTTAACAAAATTGAGAAACACGTAGTAAACGAACGCTTCCAAAGCGGAACAAAATCCTAGACAATTATACATGGCGCGAAAGAGGACTCGGTGCATTGTTCATTACCTTTTAAGAAATATGGGAGATTATTGTCATTAAAAAAGTTCTTCAAAATAAAGGGTTTTTCCAAAAAAAGGTGTTATTTTGAAAAGCTCGTTATTTCGGTAGATGTCACGTTTGAAGCTGTCACTTTTGACATTTGACAAGTAGAAATTACGCCATTAATGAAAATTGAACAATATACGATTCAAGAACGTATTGAAATCATTAAAATTCACTTTAAAAATGGTGACATTGTGGCAGAGACGATTCGTAAAACTCGAACATTTTTGGGTCGTCGTGAAGCATCTTGTCGGACCGCAATAAAGAAATTGGTGAAAATTCGAGCTGTTGGGACAAGTTGGTGATGTGAAGAATAAAACCCGTGCACGTCGCTCAAGAACAGCCGAAATATTGCTGCTGTCGAAAGTGTTGAAGAAAACCCATGTTTTGTCCATCCCTCGTCGTTCTTTGGAATTAGGCATTCCTCAAACGTCATTACACCGTAATTTGTATGAAGATTTGGGTTTTGAGGCTTATAAAGTGCAGTTAACACAAGAGCTCAAGCCGGCAGATCATCAACAACGTCGTGTATTTGCTGATTGGGTCGTTGAAATGCATGAAAATGATGCGGAATTCCATCGAAAAATCATCTTGAGTGATTTCCTCATCGGTGGCTTCGTCAACAAGCAAAATTGTCGCATCTGGGGCTCGGAAAACCCAAGAGTTATTGTTGAAAAGCCTCTCTATTCTCAACGTGTGACTGTTTGGTGCGGTTTATGGTCCAGCAGAGTCATTGGACTTTACTTTTCGGAAAATGAGGCTGGAGCAACAGTAACGGTGAATGGATTGAGCTATCGATTGATATCGAGAGATGATTGATTTTTTATGGCCGGAATTGGATAGTACTGATCTGGACAACGTTTACTTTCAACAAGACGGCGCTACGTGCCACACAAGCAACGAAACCACTGATCTTTTGCGGGGAAAGTGTCCGGACCGTGTTATCTCTCGGAAGAGATGATCACAATTGGCCACCGAGATCTTGTTATTTAACACCTTGCGACTTCTCCCTTTGGGGCCACGTGAAAGAGAAGGTCTAAGTCAATAACCCAGCGTCGATTCAAGACCTCAAGATGGATTTCGTGAGGCTATCGAGGACATAGGGCAGCTACTTTGCGATTTGGTTATGGAAAGTTTTATTGAAAGGATATGGCCCTGTAAGCGTGGTCGTGGTGGTCATTTGCTTATGTTATTTTCCACTATTAACGGCATAGCTCTTTTCTATAATGAAATAAACATCCATCATTTATATTGGAAAATGACATTTTTCTTTGAATATCAAATTAACACCTTTTATTGGTAAACCTCCTATAATCAATAAATGTCAAATATAAAAAACATGTATTTATTGAAAATGAATTTCTTCAAGGGCGCATTTTAAAAGTTTGCCACAGGCGCTAGAATCCTAGTTCCGGCTCTGAAGGTATGGAACATTTCATTTACTCTTTGTTTCAAAACAGGTTAAATTCGGTACAAAAATAATTCATACATGGTGAAATATGTGAATAAAGGCCAAATTATTCCAGAACTATTTGTAGAATGTCATTGTATGCTCAGGGTTGGACGGATAATTTTCTGCCAGTTTTATTTCAGTACCTATTTTATTGAATATTTCAAGATTTTTCAGGATATTCATAAGGTAGGGTCGAGTGAAATGTGCTAAACTTGATTATATGATTACATATAATATTGTAAATGAAGTAAAATCCTCTCATGTGATAGTTTACAAAATTTCGAAAATAAAAATAATAAATTTAAAAACTTACGAATGGTAACTTGCTTACTTTCGAGATACAGAACGTATTGATTTCCGATTTCTTTCATAACCACATTATCCTATTGCACATATTTTTTTTTTAAATTGGCAACTCTTTCATTACAAGAGGATACATTCTCTGATATACAGGTTTGGAAATTCACATCTGAAATATACGATATACAATGCATCAGACAGAGAATTTTTCCCTCCAGTTGCACAGATGAATAGTCGAGAAAATCACTTGCTGTAACACACTGAATTCAGTTGTCTTACTTCATTATTCTACTCTGTTCTCTCTCTCTTATCGTTTAGAGGAGCGTAATTCTTTAGTATGGTAGGCAACAGTAAATACTTGAATCGGGTATTACGGGCAGCCTGACAAATTAAAAATTCTATACGTGTAGTTCGGGTTCCCTACCATACTGCGATAAGAGAGAGACAAGACTAGATATTTGCAGTGAGACAGTTGAATTCATTCAGTTATCGCACTTGATTATCTCGCCTATTCATCTGTGCAACTGGAGGGAAAAATTCTCTGTCTGATGCCTTGTATATCGTATGTTTTCGATGTGAATTTCCGAATCGGTATAGTAGGTATATTATTTCTACCAGTGGCCTCTAGACGGGGTTTCGAATATACTTATTTTTAAAAGAAAATATTGAATATTTTTCGTAACTTCTTCTTTCTTTCTGAAGCAATTCAATCTCCTGATTTCACTTTGTACGGCAAAATATTCATAAAATTCCTCTGGTAAAACAATGACATTGTTCGGAAATTGAAATATGAAACTTGATGCAGTTTGAAACGGATGCCAAATTCACAAAAATATCTTTTGTAGTAACAAACAATTGATTAGAAAATAATATCACTGCGTTAAGGTTGAACTTTACAATAGGTAAATTGAAACAGTCATTCATATCGTCTCAGAATGCACGCAGGGACTCGCATCAGATTCTAAGTAACAGTAACGCAGACCTGAAAAACGTATCCTTGATCAAAATTATAAGAAGTGAACCACCGTTTGCACTCAATGGTTTGAACCTTTGGACGTCTGCTAATAATGAAAGTTGGCTTGAACTCATGATCAAATATAATTCTGACTCCCGATATAAACAAATATTAGAAGCCAGAAGTATTTGTTGATTTTTTTTTGGTACCTATATCATCAGTAAAATTTTCTTTACATATCCTATACCGCTCGATTTTGATAGTCAAGCACCGAACTCCTGTCGTCGACTAAAAGCTTATATGTTGCCGAAGAAAACTCAATGAAGTAGGCAATAACAACAAGGTCTCTTTAGTCTGGGTACTCGGTCATTCGGGAATCAAAGGAAACGAAGAGGCTAATACACTAATCAGAAAAGGAGCACAAACGCCACTTACTCGCCCAGAACTTTTCTTTGGTATAGGAAAATCACCCATAAGAAAGGGATTTTGGAGAAGAAAAAACTAAGAGAGAAGCAGTCTGAAGGGCTCTTTCGGGAATGGATCATTCCAAGAAGTTCCTTCAGAACTTTAAAACTGCACGATAGGTACGAAAAATATTCTCAGCAAGAAGTTACAAGGTTTGGCATCTGGTGTCATAGTGCAATGTGGGAATCATTATTTGTTTTTAAAAATTGTTGTAATACATTCCTATAGGTGTATAGGTCAAAAGTTGCAATTTAATTTGTCATGGGGAAATTTCCGATAAATCGATAGAAAATGATGAAAACCAGTTAAATTTCTTGATGATGCCAGAGGAAATGCACTTTCATTTATGCGAATAAGCAAAATTGTCGCTATTCGTTCGACGTACATCCGCAACATCTTCATGAAAGACCTCTCCATGATGAAAAAGTCACCGTATGGTGTAGTGTTTCAATTTTTGGAATCATATTTTTTTGAAGAGATCAACAGAAATGTTACACTAAATTCCGAACGTTACGTTAACATGTAACGGGTATTTTTACGGCCCGAATTGCCCGACTAGGACAAAATCATATTTGGTTCTAACAAGATGGGGCTACCGCACATACGGCACGACAAACTCGAATTTCGTTGCAAGAAATGTTCCCTGGTGCTTGATATCAAAATTTGGTGACATAACATGGCCAGCTAATTCCTTCGATTTGACGGCTCCTGATTTTTTCTCTGGGGATATCTGAAGGAAAAGGTTTATGAAAGGCGTCCCAATACCATCTAAGAACTCAAAATACGTTTTTTTGAAGAAATAAATAATATTGGAGCACAATTGTTGGAACGAGTTAGGAAAATTTTATATAGTGATTGCAAAAGTGTATAGATAATCAAGGAAGCCATTTGAAGGATGTTATTTTTAAAGCACAAATAACATATTAATATATTTTTATTTTTCATAATTTTTTTTCAATAAATGTTTTCTGCTGTTAGGTAAAACAGATTTGTCAGAATAGTTGACACCAAATGCCTAACCCAGTATTCAATTTTTTGATCTGAAAAAAATTGAAAATGGTATAAATGGTTTATTGATAACCGAATGTTACTATTCAGCGGACGATTACCTTTCTGATGTAGTTAGTGAAAAGTTTTTGTTTATTGCATTTTTTATACATTTCGTTGTCATGCATAAAGGATTAATAAAGATTATTGATATTATTATCACTGGCTTCATAAGAGGACAGTGCTGTCTTGGGGAGGATATGATGTGAATAGGCGGACGAGTGTAAATTCTTGGGGAGGGGTAATTTTCTGTTTATTAAATTAAAGAATGTATTGGACAAGAAAATTATAGCAGATCGTCGATCTAGCCTCCTCTCAGATACTGATACAAATACCTCTCAGATACTGGAGTTCATTACAGCTCTGGAACTGGAGGGCGAGCTGAAGTGTAGCAGTTGCTAATACAGTTCTGATGGGGAGAAATAGACCTTAAATCCACAGGTTGATGTAACCCCTTGACAATCAACATTCTACACCGCATCGATCATATGGAATTCAGCGCAACTGAATTCTGGAAAAACTAAACTGATGAAACCACTCACTAAAAGCCAGACGTATAAATCAAAACACAGAAGTGAAATCAACGTGGCCATATACCACGCACTAACACGAATTGAATAATATTATTATTTTCGTTTAATCTATTATCCCATTCATTCGTCCGTTACACAAAATTCAAATTTATTCATTACCCATATTAAATTCGAAGCTATATCTATTATTGCTATTGAAACGTCAATATTTCCGACATTTCAAATGAATTAGATCATGAAACCGATGAATATTATATGATACAATGGTGTGCGATAAAAATTAAATCGAAAAATGAATTGTTGTCAACGGTTGATACGTTCAGTTTCGATGTGGAAAATTGGCTTTTAATTTTCGCCCTTGTTCCGATAAAAGTACAGTCTGCTCCATGCACATGAAGGTAGGAGGAAAATTGCTGTTATATTTGTCTAATATACACTGCGCAAAAAAATTAACGCACTTTCTGAAAATCTCAATTTCAATGAAAGTTAACTCTACATTGACTTTATAACTTATTTTTCATGTTCTTTCGGGAAGGTTTTGAACGAAACAGATTTCTCTGAGTTGGATTTCTAAGTCATTAAGAGTAGCTGAATGATTTTCTGAACTTCTCAGCCTTCTATCGCGGTTGTCCCAAACCTGCTCAATCGGATTGAGATCTGGACTTCTTGCTGGCCATTCTATTCGAGTGACTTCAATCTCTTCAAGGTACTCCTGAACGATGCGCGCACGAAGGGGTCTGACATTAAAATGAAATTTTCACCAATGTATGGCACTACATGATCTTCAAGAATGTTCCTTATACAGGGTGATTTTTTTAAGTGTTTCGTTAGACGTTTTCGAGGAAGGAATTGTAATACAGATTCAAGATTTTGGATTTTCGTTTTAGAGTACATGAACTTTAATTGTAAAATATTTTCAAGAGGAATCTACTTCCGATTTCACCGGAAACGAATGTAACTTCGTTATTTCAAATGCAACACTCTGTATATTTATACATATTCGAATTCTTCGTTCAATTCTACACTGATTTGATGTATGATATGTGCAACCACTCAAGCGGTTCTTGAATTATAGCCTGATTATCAAATTTTTTGAAAAAAAGGTTATCACAAATTAGTGTCCATATCTTCAAAATCCCTCAATACAAGAATTTCTTTTTGCGAAAGTGGAACAAAAGAGAGTACGCTGATACTGTTTCTTGTATAACTTATGAGGAAATATTATACAGGGTGTCTGAAAAAGGGCCTCAAAGTGAGCCTCAGTAAAACTATGAAATCTCACTTTTTTCAAATGACAACCCTATAATTTTGTAATTCCAATCGATTGCTCGTCAAAAACCAGTTATAGTGTCCCAAACATTTCATGCCTCTAAAATCAGTATTTTGGCCGTTATTCAATAAAATTCGAATTTCACGATTCAAGACAGGTTTCGCACAGTTTGTAAGCTTTCATTTTTGAAGTAGGCTATGTTAGGAACTGTCATTCTTACTTTTTCTTACAGATGAAGCACTAAGCATAACATGCAATAATAATTTCACTAGAATGATATATCATAGGTATGTTTTTTATTTGCGGCAAATGTAACAAATTCCTAGAACAGGTAATTAGAAATTCAACGAACGAAATTCACATTTACTGACTTTAACGGAATCAAAGTTCAGGAGGTATCAAAACAATTTTCTCCGTACTGAAAGCCTTAGCCCTAAACGGACTCGAGTGAATACAGTAATAGATAATGAATGATCTGTTACTGTATTTACACGATTCCGTTTTGGGTTAATGCTTCCACTACGGAGAAAATTGTTTTGATACTTCCTGAACTTCGATTTTGTTAAAGTTGGTAAATGTGGATTTCTTTCGTTAAAAGTTCTGACTGCCCTTTCTAATATTTTGTTACATTCACCATAAATGAAGAACATATTCAATACATCACTGTTACTGTAATTCATATTTTGCATAGTGCCCGATTAATCAAAAAAGTTTAAATGACAGTTCTCTAAAACGCATTATAAATCAACAGACATAGCCTTCTTGGAAACTTCTATCCTAATAAATCTATGGTTAGACTAACAAACCTGAAATTCGAATTTTATTTAATAAAGGCAAAACTACTGATTTTAGAGGCATGAAATGTTCGGGACACCCTAACTAGTTTTTGACGAGTCATCGATTAGAATTACAAAATTATAGGGTTGCCATTTGAAAAAAGTGAGATTTTATAGTTTTATTGAGGCTCACTTTGGGGCCCTTTTTCAGACATCCTGTATAATATTTCCTCATGAGTTATACAAAAAACAGTATCAGCGTACTTTCTTTTGTTCCACTTTCGCAAAAAGAAATTCTTGTAATGACGGATTTTGAAGATATGGACCATAATTTGTGACAACCTTTTTTCAAAAAATTTGATAATCAGGCTATAATTCAAGAACCGCTTGAGTGGTTGCACATATCATACATTAAATCAGTGTAGAATTGAACGAAGAATTCGAATATGTATAAATATACAGGATGTTGCATTTGAAATAACAAAGTCACATTCGTTTCCGGTGAAACCGGAAGTAGATTCCTCTTGAAAATATTTTACAATGAAAGTTCATGTACTCTAAAACGAAACTTCAAAATCTTAAATCTGTATTACAATTCCTTCCTCGAAAACGTCTAATGAAACACTTAAAAAAATCACCCTGTATACCTATCAGCTTTCATAGCTCCGTTATCAACGACCACTAGGTCTGTGCGAGTAGTCAAAGATATTCCACCCCATACCATCATCGATCCTCCCCCGAAACCAGTAGTATTCATCAGGAAATTCCACTGAGCATATCTTTCATGTGGACGTCTGTATACAAGGGAACGTCGATAACAATGGTAGAGGCAGAATCTAGACTCATCTGTGAAGAGAACTCTTTCCCAGTCAGCCTCTTCCCAATGGATATGCTCTCTCGCAAAATCCAAACGTGCCCTTCGATGGGCTGGGGTAAGAGCTGAACCTCTTGCCGCGACATGAGGCCTCTAATCATATTCTCTGAGGCGAATTCTTATTGTCTGAGTGCTAATTTGCACCCCATGAGTTTGCTCAAGCTGATTTTGAAGGAAGCGAGCAGTTGCAAATCGTTGTCTCAGCGAAGAAACTCTCAAGTAACGTTCTTGAATGGCAGTTGTTACCAGTGGTCTACCCTGTCCTGGTCTTCGGACATTCATACCTGTCTCCCTGAATAGCTGCAACATTCTGGACACACTTGTATTGGTAATTCCAAACCTTTCTGCAATTTTTGTGTATGTCCACCCTTCTTCTCGCAAACCTACCGCTTGGGCACATTCCTCTTGGGTCAAATTGCGTGTTTCGCGTTGCATAGCGATCGAGTGTAGAAAATCAAACGAAAGAAAAAATATTGATCACTAGAATTGATCGAACAACTGATTTCAGAATGGTTCCAATACATTCAAAATCTGATAATCTCAATATTTTTTTATTTCTGCTGGAAAAAAATCTGTATTGAAAAAAAAAAATTGGAAGTGGATAATAAGTATATGCATGCATAATTCTGATAAAAATAATTATCATTGAGAACACCTTCAGTTGTGGAATGAATTTGAGATTTCCATAATGTGCGTAAATTTTTTGCGCAGTGTATTACGATTAAAAAAACATTCAAATGAATTGTAATATACAAATATTCTAATGAAGATGGAATAAAGATGAAAGGAACTAGGTGATTGGGGTTTCTTTCCTCCTTCCCACAGAGCCTACACTCGTCAGTGTCCGATAATCCCATCCTGAACAGGTGCTTCCTGACAGTGTCTTGTAAGAAAGCGAGTGAGAAGGTTTAACTATTTCTTATCAAGATCCATATATCTTTCGGATTTGACTGTTTCACAGTTCCGAAGGATCTTAGTGGAACGATTCATCCCGCCAGAGTTTTTCCTTCTCGGCTTTTTCCTTTTCCAGAAACTCCTCTCTGGTGAGTGTATCCTCCTCTTCCTTTCCTTTGATTCCTGAATGGCCGGGAAGCTAGATTGAAAAGGCCTTATTTTTCTTGCCTTCCTCATTGAGTTTGTTTCGGCATTCACAGATCATCTTTGAGTCGATGACGTAGGAGCTCAGAGCAGCTTGACTAGCTATCTGAGTGTAGGGCTATATCGTACTCCTGATAGTTTTTTTCATGATTTATATCTAGACATCTTTCAATAGCTAAGATTTCCGCTTGAAAGACGCTCATACAGAAGCCTAGCCACAGCACACTTGGTGCTTGGACTGTATATCCCAGTGCCAGCTCCTGTAGAGGTTTTGGAACCATCTGTATACCATTTTACGGTATTTTCTTTGAGGTTGTAGTCGGTGAATTACCGTTTCCATTCCTCTCCTTTACTTAGCACTGTCCTGAAGTTCTCAATGCTTACTTTCTTGATCATTACATCACTAGGGAGGTCCGGAGATGAGAAACTAAATCTAAGAATAATTATTATAAAAAAAACTTGTGATAAGGTATGGACATACATTGTTGTCTGTGGCTATTTTAGTATCTGGAAATTCATGCATCAAAAAAGAATTAACTGTGAATGTCATAAAAAGTCAAGTTTCGACCAAACTCCACTTGTCTGCATGATTACTTTCCGTTTCGTACTAAAGATACACTTCTTCGCACGTAAGTACTTCCACCGTCCTATTCCCTTGTATCATTTCAAGAGCCCGAACCAGTCCTCACGTATCTCTCGACACCCTCAACGGATAGAATGTAAACACATTTGAGGCAATTAAAGGCGAAAGGTATCCGGCTGCTATGATGTGTCCCAATCAATCACAATAAGTCTGGGATCGGTTGGTTCCAGCACGCCCACGTACGTGCTGGAAGAGCCCAGCGCCCGATTTTGCAAGTCAATATTGTCTGTTATCCGATATCGGCTGTGCATTAATGTCCAGATCCTTGTTAATGTGCGAGTTTATATGTTTCGCGAAGACGTTGCGTCGCGTCGCACCTACTTATTCGAGTTGTTAATGGTTTGGGGGTTTTAATCATCAATTGGTTTGAGGATATGCACTTTAGAGAACGTATGAAGAACTCATGAATTACCTTGAGGAAGTGGAAAATATTGTAATGCATCTCATATAAAGGGTTTACCAATGAGAGGTGTTATTTTGAATAGCCTGGAGCAATTTTGGTAGATGTCACGTTTGAAGCTGTCATTTTTTGACATTTGACCACGCCATTAGTAAAAATGAAACGATAAACGCTTCAAGAACGCACTGAAATTTTTAAAATTCAGTATAAAAATGGTGAAAGTTTGGCAGAGACGGTTCGTAAACTCGAACATTTTTGGGTCGTCGTGAAGCACCTTGTCGGACCGCAATAAAGGAATTGGTGAAAAATTCGAGCTGTTGGAACAAGTTAGTGATTGGGTGAGGAATAGAACCTGTACACGTCGCTCAAGAACAGCCGAGAATATTGCTGCTGTAGCCGAAAGTATTGAAGAAAACCCAAAATTATCCATTCCTCGTCGTTCTTTGGAATAGGCGTTCTACAAACGTCATTACATTACGGTTGTCTCTCGAAGAGGTGATCACAATTGGCCACCGAGATCTTTTGATTTAACACCTTGCGACTTCTTCCTTAGGGACAACGTGAAAGAGAAGGTCTACGCCAATAGCCCAGCGTCGATTCAAGACCTCAAAGATGGAATTCGTGAGGCTATCGAGGACATAGGCAGCCACTTTGCGATTTGGTTATGGAAAATTTCATTAAAAGGAAAGGATATGGTCCTGTAAGCGTGATCGTGGTGGTCATTTGCCTGATGTTATTTTCCACTATTAACGGCATAGCTTCTTCTTTTTCTTATTGGAAAACCTTATACCATCATTATGTTCCCAGAATGATTAGATGAATGTGATTTTCTCTTGATATTGAATAAAAAAATCTAGAGATACCAAACCTCATACATAAGAATAAAAGATGTTGTTCAAACACACAATGAAAAATACTCAAGTGAAGGTTCGAGCAGGATTTTGGATGAAAGATTCGAGAAGTAATGGTCATCTAGCAAGATTTTGATGACTCAACCAATGTTCTTATATATGTATAACATTTTTTGTACCAGAAATATTCCTATGATAATAGCTTTTTTGTTGAAAAGCTAAAATTCCAACTGAAAGATGTCGCAGTATCAGATATTCCAGTGATCCTCTAAACATCTGAGGTGAGTCAGTAATCCTTTTAAATTCAAGACGATTTGAAAATGCAGATCGTTATGCTATTTTGATGAAATTCAATAAGCTAATTGATCGTGTCCAAATAAAGCGTACCATAAAAATTGTAAACCGTCCGTCTGATATTCGCAGGTACCATATCTCTCGAATGGAATTAGCTGGAAATTTGAATGTTTTCACGATGGCTGTGTAGTCGGAATAGCTCGGTTGGACCCACGATACACTCACACCGGTATGCCAGATTCGGAGTCTAAACTCGTCCGGCGCGCTCATCTACGTCATTGAGGAGCAGAGATAAAGTGGAGTTATATTATTAACTGCATTGCATTCATGCCTCATTGCGCAGATTTTGGCTGTAAGAATTACAGAAGAGTTAAAAGGGAACCGAAATAAGGTACTTTTGCTTTCAGAAGTCGGAAGTATCCCGTCAGTACTTCATTATCTGAGGAAAAGATATTTCAAAGTGTTAGAAGATACCTAACACGGTTGCAAAACTGAAAAATGACCTTCAGATTCCATTCGATGTTATTCTTTGCTTGAGCACAATCCGTACCAACTCAAGACAGGGATCTAAATAAGAAGATCAGTTTTCAGAATATGAAGAAAAAAGTGGACAAAAAACTTTTCAAATTCACGAATTATAAGTGAAATTCAATGAAATTTCCCTATAAATGATAAAAATATTTTAATTTATTCGAAGTTTTTTAATGAACCTTCAATAATTTATTCTGTATTAACAAATAAATACTTTTCACTTACATCCATATTTATACAATTTCATTGATATATTTTAGAATCAACAAACAAAGACATCGGAGAAATTTCATTTGAAATTGTTAGTTAATTGCATTTTCAGTGAAACTTGCGATTAATTGCATTATTACAATGAAGTTCTAACACTTCCATCCCGCAAATGCAATGGAAATGCTCCGCAGTGACGTCACATCTCGAAGCGCGTCGGCATACCGGTGTAAGTGTATCGTGCTAGGAACTATTGAATTCTTCATAGAATCAGTACTCATCTTCCATTAAAAGTGTAAATTTTTGGCCTTTTCAAATTCATTTTTCCGTTCACGCTATCTATCTATCTGTGCTCAATTGTGTTCAGACTTTATGTCATCAACTTATATACCATGGTGCCAAGATATTCGGAAAGTAAGGTAAATGAAGGAAACTTTCTCCAGAAAAGCGTTTATAAGATGATTTGCAGGATCATAAGAAGAAGTTGCATCTTCACAGGTTTATCTCAACTTATTAGCAAAATGACAAAATTAGAAGATAATGCACGTTGGTGAATTTTTTCCAGACTGGATACTCGGAAAATCAGCATAATAATGCTGGAATGTCAAGAATAATGCTTTAGCTAAGCAAAGAACAAGTTATCTCTTCACATGATTCCATGAACTTGTGCGCAAGTGGCAAAATCAGAAAAATGTACATTTGGAAAGTCCTTTCAGAGCACTCTCGAAATCAGGAATATGTCAGAATAACAAGAACAATGCTACAGCTAAGTTAGAAGTAATTCATTGCTCATAGGATTGTCTGGAGTTGTGAGCACAATTCGAGTTCCACATTCAAGTGGGGAGGGATAAGACAAGATAATAAAGGGTGTGTACTTCTTAATTATTTGAAGAATGGGCTTAAACGTGTATATTGTTTTTTTTTCTGAAACGAGTTGGCTTCATTTCGTTCAATGTTCATTGTTCTTATTCTTTGACCAGAAGAGTTTATCAACCTAGGGCTGATACTCTCATTCTTCAGCACCTTCGTCATCGAGGTAGGTTAAAGGTCCTCCATATTCAAAGATCATCTTCAGTTTTGAATTGGGATAATACACCTCAGATAATCACCAAATTAAATTTGAGAATGAAAACCTCAATGATGGAAGGTTAGTGCGACTTGTTTTGGGTTTTACTACAACATAGATTTCTTCCAACATGGAATCGTTTGGTCACTTGATATAAAACGTTCTTCGAAGGTTCAAGGAAGATTAAATCTTTTCCAAAATACCATCTTCATTTCAACTTCACGTACGTTAAATAGCAGCATAGGTATTAATTAAAACCGAAGCCATAAATTTCAATAAACGACATCATACTCTCATAAACACAGACTTCAATTTCAATTTATACAATTCAGACAACCCCGACGGTTCTCAAGCAAGGGTAGCAGACTCGTCCTGCTCTCCCCTTGTTTGCAGAAAGAGAGTTAGAGACAGTTAGACACTTTAATTATGAGTTGTAAGTGTATCGCAAACACACTCGGCTCTTTAGTGCCTGTTGATGTTGCTCTGTGTTTTCCGTAAGGGGACTTAATGAGATTGCGCTGCGTTTCTCAGTCGTGACGAGATGTTGCCTGAACGGGTTGGAATATGATGTTTATTAAACTTTCAATCAGTGGGAATTACTCGAGTTATGGGTTTGGAGTGGATTACTTACTGCTTGATTCTCGTTTATGAAGAGTTGATTTTATGATGAGTAATATTCTTGGCCCTTTATTTCGAGTAATTCTTTTCGGAAGGGGGTATTTGGAAGGAACCGCTGTGGTTTGTACCACATGGAGAAAAATGTTTACTGTTGGGTAATAAAAATTTACCGTTGCTGAATGAAAACTTTAACTAAATAGCGGACACATAAACAGTTTCATTATCATGAATAAAACTATTGTTCTGAAAGCGATCATTCATTATAAATAGTAAAAACATTAAAAAAAGTTGATTAGTTGCAGATGACGGGATTTATTAACCATATCAGAATATATTCACTTGCAGTACGAAGTTAAGTATTTGTTACAATTGATGAGCTTAGTTATCGTGAGTAAATATTATATCTAAAAGTTTATTCGCTGTAATACTTGTCAGGAACAGTTCATTAACAGATAGTAAAGTGTTTACTAACAGGTAGTAAACAGGTTATCAGTGAATCCTTCACAGTTCATGGGTGGTTGATAGACTATTCATTAGTTGATATCAAACTTTTTGTTAATAGCTGTTAATGAGAAAATATGTAGCTATTGCATTAAATGTTGGTTACTAATGTAATGCTAGTAGCAGCTATACTGTTTATTTGTGAACCCCAAAATTCTTTATTACCTATTAGTGACTTGTTTAGTAGCTATATTTCATTTTGGAAATTTCCTAATAATGTTGAAATTAAGAAATCTGAAATATTTGAAATATAGATTTACATGAAATTGTTTAGGACTGATATGGTATATTTCACGAAATTAGATATTTCATTTTTGAAATATCTAATTAAATATACCATATCAGTCCTAAACAATTTCATGTAAATCTTTATTTCAAATATTTCAGATTTTCTGCTTATAAGCAGAAATAAATTGAGGGAAATATGTGACAGAAAAACAAAAATGAATAGTAAAATTATTATATTAACAAAGAAAAGTTACCATTCTTGTACAAAATGAGAATATCACAAAATCATAAGAAATACAAAAATAGACATCGCTATAAGTAAAAACACAACAAATTTATATTTTCAGAAAACAAATATATATATATATATTTATTCATATAATTTCTTATTATTATTGAGACAAGATATTTTTATACTACCGGGCAACACATGGCAAATTTATTATTTAAACTATTTGTTATCATTCTTGTACAAAATGAGAATATCACAAAGTCCTAAGAAATACAAAAAATAGACATCACTATAAGTAAAAACATAAATCATCATCAAGAATGTTTAACAAAGACAATTATTTGAAGCAATTTTATGCGTATATAAACAGAACAACGAAAGTTATAGAAATTCCAGTAGGCGAATGGTGATTCATAAAAATAGAAAAGATTTTCCGAATAGATCTCCCAAAATTTTAATATATTGAATAACTTTTAGCTTCGAAAAATAAAATAAAATACCTTCAAACAGTGGAATAGATGATTTCAATCCCCATTCCTCTAATAATTCTTGAAATCCCATTTCAGAGGTAGGTATTACTACAGTGACTTATTAAGTATAAAGTCACTGTAGGTATTACCAGAGTTAATAATATTATATCAGTCACTATATTATTCTAATGAATATTCACTTCACAATTCACAATTTTCACCAGAGGGATCCTTACAAATCTTTTCAGTAGTACAAACGCACGCGGCAGCGGAACTTCTGTTATTCTGATTCTAATCTGAATCTACGTGATCTGACCGACTCGTGCCGCTGCGTAGTAAATGGAATTGGCGCGATTTTCTGGCGGCTTCATTGGTCTCGCTCCGACCTTGAATCATATAAAAAACTGCATAGGAACCGGAGATATCTCTGATAGGAACGGAATAGAAGCCGACGAAACGACGAACGGAGAAAACCGAATCAAGCCGAAATGAACAGAATGACTATTTACTTATGAATAATAAAAACTTTGATGACGGCTAATGAACAGTCAACTATCACAAATAAAATTTTATTGAATAAAACAGTTAATAGCGGATAGTATAAAATTATTACTTGCAAATTTCTTGATTTTTAACACCTAGGAAAAGATAATTTGTAGCAAATGAGCAATATCAGAAAACTCATTTCGCTCATCCCTGTAGATTGGGTTGTTGTCAGTAGATGAAAACTCTATTCGTTATTGATAAAATAAGTTCAAACAAACTGTTCATTAGGACGATTTTTCTCAGTGCAGTGAGAATAAGTAATATAGTAAGGTCTGTATAAACTTACGTCATCTTAAAAACGTGTCTTAGATATATAAAACTGATATTGAGGTAATACGTAATCCAATTGTGTCTAAAGCCGGTCCTAGACAATGCGTGTATTCGGCCAATGTGCCTTCGTAGTTCGCCTTCGGTTACCCTCCCAGACACTGCGCCAATCGCGAAATGTTCGACATTCGACATTCTGTTGACAAAACGTTCGCCAAACGGCCTCAGTATAGAACAGTAGCGGAGAGGCTAAACGAATAATACCTAAAAACACCGTGTAATCACGTCGCACGACTCTGACTGAAGACAGAATAGGCCGTATAGTACGCGTAGATAAACACATTGTCTGGGAGCTAACATGAATGTGCGCGAATGTACTTCGTCTTCCTTTGGTTCGTGCAGCCCGTACCGACAAGGCTTCGGATAGAAGGCCAATGCCGAATGATACACGAAGTGGAGCTCCCACACACTACGCGAAGCACCGTCAATGCCGAATATTCGTCGAATGCACGCATTGTCTGGGACCGGCTTTAGATATATAGAACTGATTTTGATATAACACGTAATCTCATCTAAATGTTCATAACGATTGTTAATCTGTACTGAGTTCAAAATGTACTTAGTAATAAACACTTTCGATGAGTATTATTCGCATATCCTCAACTGTAGGTACCCTAGCTGGCTACCTGAATCACCGGGTGCTATAATTTGGATCAAATGTCTGTATTTTGGAATTTTGAGCCGGAAGTGGTTTTGGATGACTGGGTTGGATTACTGATGAATGACCCATAATCAAAACAACTCTGCTCTGTCGTACTTACTATAGTTGTGAGTGTATCGAAAACACACTCGGTTTTTTAGTGCCTATTGGTGTTTTCCGTGAAGGGACTTGAAATTGAGCTACGCTTCTTTGTCGTGACGAGATGTTGCCTGAACGGATTGGAATATGATGTTTATTAAACTGTTCTCAAGTTATGGGTTTGGACTGGATTACTTACTACTTGATTCTCGATAATGATTAGTTGATAAGTAATATTCTTGGTCTTTCATTTCGAGTTAACTCTTTCGGTAGGGAGACGTTGGCAGGAGAGCGGTTAGTTCAAATATAAAAGGACAGCTATTGCGTGCTCTTAACCGAGGGAAATCAAGTGCTTTAGTTTTGCCCAAATGTATGTTGCTTAAGAAATTTGGAATGGAAATGGTTCCTCAGTTGGATTCACTGATGAATAATACAAGGTCAAAAACAATTCTGCCCATACGTACACACTCTTGCTTTCTAACGGAAGAATACACTTGGAATTTTCAGGTTAGGTACATCGTAACAGCTCGATTACGTGCGTTAATATCATATCGTTCCAATAGTTCCCTAGTTTTGACGATTTCATTTTGAAACTAAAGACGAAATGACATAGAGACTCAATATTCTCAGGTTAAATGTTTTCATGTGCGAATTCAGTTGAGTAGTTTTGGAGTGAATGACACTTGCTGAATTGTTTCATGATTGAGAAATTTTGTATAGCTCCCGCCTCAAAGATAATCACTGAATTACAACATTTCAATCCTAAGAGACAGAAGAAACTGAAAGGCACAATACGATCGTCTTTTTACGAAAAACTCAAAATGCTGCCAACTGCAATGTCCCACCCTGTACCTACCTACCTAGTTCACAAAATTTTTGGACTGTGAGGCAACCAAATAAGAAACGTGGAATTACGAAGAAATGGTTTCTTTCTGCAGAGGCAGTGGTCTATTACACTGATGACTTGAAAACTGAGGACAGACGAGTCGAAGTGTACGGTATTTCAGTCCAATTAGCTTTACTAATGCACTTCTGCCTATCAGTATTTCCAGAGGAAAACTTTGTTGAATTATTATCCGAACTGGGGTCTTTATTAATTATTGCTATATAAGCCTTCCAGGAACTGTGACCATGTGAATCTTTTGTTGTATATCCTACTGATTCATGGAAACCCTAGAAGCAATGGCCTTGATGAAATCACCTTGCGTATTAGCCGTCTCCTATTGGGTGTCCAAAATCTGGTTTTCCATATGAATTGTTCTTAGGCCAGCCAGATCTGGATAACATGAAATGAGAAAACAGAAAATAAAGAAGGAACAAAAAGCAAGACAGAAAACATCAGCAAGAAGATGAACGGTAACAATTAAGGATCGACAACCTTTCACGGAACAGTAACTAATGAGATTTTTTATTTGTCTGTTTCAGATCAAAAGAAGGGAACGACGAAACGCGATCGTATATATTAGTCAGACAAACAGAAAACTATCGAATTTTTCTAAATTAAACAAAAGTAGAAAGAAGGTTAATGAGACGTGGGGTGAATGGAATTGGATTCCGATCCCCTAACAAAACTTATGATCATAGACCAGATCTGGACGATTGACTACCATGTGTTCAGCTGTCTCTACTTCTGATCTACAGAGCCTGCGAATCTCATTTGCTGACTTATCCATATGGCACAGATGGTATAGGTCCCGGCAGCAGACCTTTAGATGTCCAACTGTAACCTGCAGTTCAGTCTGATATAGGTAGGTGAAATCATAGATCACGTATATTTTGGCCTGAGTAAGTATAGCAGTGTTTCTCCAGACTGTTTTTCTGTCATTCGGCATGATGTACTGCTTACCGATAATGGTCTGTTCTAAGAATCTAAGCCCACAGAGAGGCTCAGGTCCAGCAGGTGTTAACCTTGATGCACTTTTTGCATCAGCAACTAAAATTCGCCTCACACTGTAAATACCTGCCTACCCCATAATATTCATCACTCAGCTCTGCAAAGACAACAACCTCTTAACAACTCCATCCAGATCCTTCTTCCCATAACCAGCTCTCAATCCCGTTGGGTCACCGTCTTAGCGTTATCATTAACCGTAATAGAGCAGGGACAACCCGTGTCCAGCCTACGTCGGTTCTACCATCCATCCCATCCATTATTCAGGGAGGTTGGGAGAGAAGAGCCAAGAAGCCGACGACAGTCCGTGTCACCTCGTGTTCCCGACGGAACGGACAAATGTATCCCTCGTCTGGGCTGACCCGAAGGGCTTAGAAGGGACTTGTCGACGCCTGACACTTTCACCGCTAAATAAAAGAGAGAAAAAAGGGAAATGTATTTTCATTAGGGCGAGGCTTAACAGGAGGAGTATTGATTTTGAAGATTACAGTTTGGGATGGGGATATTCCTGGTGGAATAAACAAGGTATTGATGGGTAATGAATGATATGAGATTGAGTCGTGTTTTCTTTCAAAAATTGGATTTACGAAACGATGTTTTCAAGAGATTCTAATGGTGTGAATGGCAGTGAATATATTCAGTCTTTTTATGCAACTAATCATATAGTATTTATAATATCTCAATAAGCCTTAATCACAATGGAAATTCAGATCAACGAAATTACATATTGGGGTACGAAGTTAGCGCAAATAGAAACAGGGTGCGGCAGAGAGAACGGACGGTTTTTAAAAAGCCATAAAACAGTTGATTTTCACTCAAAAACAAAATCATTGATGCAATAAGGTTCACAAGGAAATAGCATTTGAGACCATGAAGTGTGGAAAATAACCTTAGGCATGTGGTGGTCGAAATTATTGATGCTGTGCTGAAAGCGTTCTTGGAAGTTCGCACGGACTCTCTCCAACATTGCTCCCTCATCTTTGGCGACTTCCACACGAATTGCGTCCTTCAATTCGTCCAGAGTTCGAGGCTAGTGTCCGTATACTCTAACCTTGAGGTGTCCCCATAAGAAAAAATTGCATATGGACAAATCTGGGGACTGAGGAGGCCAATGAACGTCGCCAAATCTGGAAATGAGGCGACCAGGAAAGAGAAGGCGAAAAACGTCAATAGTTGCTCTGGCTATGTGGGCGGTCGCCCCATCCTGCTGAAACCACACACGTCAAGTTGGAACACGTCGCCGTCTTAATTCAGGCAAGAAAAAGAAGATCATTTATATGTAGCGATCTGAACTTCCAAGAACGCATCAACAATTTCGGCCATCACATGCCTGAGGTTATTTTCCACACATGACTGTCTCAAATGCTATTTCCTTGTGAACTTTATTGCATCAATGAATTTGTTATTGAGTAAAAATCAACTGTTTTTATGATCCGTCTGTCCACTCTGCCGCACACTGTACTATGAAAATGAGAAAAATTGTGCAACTCTAAGTTAATCATCGCCTATGCACATACGGCTCACCAGTACTATATAGCTCATATTTACGAGTATTAGTATGAACTGCCGCCAGTCTTGGAATATTGAAACATGTTGTTCGGGGTAAAATTACCAGCTACCAATCCTAAAACCAATCTAGCACATTAATCTTCATAATTATTATCTAATGTAGATATTCTTATTTTCCTCTTAATGTTGGAACCATCAGCACCAAGTTGAGGATACCTTCCAGATGGCTGGAATTATGTATAGGTACTTGAAATATGCCTCCCAATGGTTTTAAAGGACAATCCTGAAAAAGGTATCAAATCAAAGAAACGTATCCCAACTTACTAACAACCAAGGTGAAATACTCAGAATCGATAAATCGCGTATCAACAGCTATTTCTGAGCGAAAAGCTTAATGCTCGACTGACTAGGGCACGTAGGAATATGCCTAACAGCTTAAATGAAGCTAGGGTTGAGGAAAACAAAACTTATATTATTTTCATCTGATATATCTGTGCTATGATAGCCAAAGATGAAGCGCTGGATTCTCGAGTGTAGGTGCCCTCAAAAATGAATGCGTTTCAAGAACGAAAAAATAACAAAATAGTAGCATTATGAATTTTCAAATGAAGCTTCAGATCATAGCTGGAAAATTGTAATATTTTTCTACCATCGCATAGAAATTTTGAAGGTATTCTGACAACGATATCTATCACACAGCTCACAAAGTTGAAATGTTCATTTCTATTTGGTGCACTGGCATCGTGGTATTTATCAGTGTGATCTTGTAAACAAACCCTTGAAGTCCAAATACTTTGACCTGATTGTTGTTTTTGTTTTGTTATTTTTCCTAAGTTATTGTTACAAGTGAAAACTTACTTTTTTAGTGAAATTGACCTCTCAATATTTAAGAAAACCAGAATTGTTTTCAGAAAGTACATCTGAAATTTCAAATAAGTAATTCGAATCTCTCCATTTTGAACAGTCGCCTTTACAAACCCTCTGCTGAAGTGTTTTTTCAAAATATACTGGCTTCACCAAGGAAGATTAAGAAATACAGTCAATTGATCTGCCTATCATATATGGTGTAATTTTATCGAATTATATCAATTCTACAAAAAATAGGATGACTGTTGACTCAAAATTTGGTTTGAAAATTGAAAAATGAAGATGAATTCATGATAATCATAATATTTTCCCTTAATGAATAGGTGACAAAATTCTTCTTATTCTATTTTTCATTGAAACTACATAAAATCCCCTCAAACCTTCCATGTAAAAGCAGAGCTTCCGATCCAAAACTTCCAGAACGAAAAGAGTATACGTTCATATTCCGAAAACAGGAGTCAACTCGTGTCGTCTCCAGAAAGTTTCCGCTTCCCCTTTCTAGCCCCTAGGAGAGGCCGATCCCTTGTCCAGCGCTCTTGCAATTAGGTCCTGGCAGGCTAAGTAGAAAAGCGTGTAGCGGACAGCGTCCTGAGTGATGGCTGACATCTGACCAAGGACGTACCCGTTGACCAAGACACGGCGAAGCAGAGGAGATATACTATACCCGAAAAGGATTTTATAGATGTTACATGGTTTACATTGTCAGTTTCTCTTTCTTCGTTGTGATGGGGATCGTTATATTTGGGAAATTATATGAATTTTTAAATTCGTAGAAAATGTTATGGAATATGATTGGTCATTATGTTATTTTAGCTCCCATTATATTCGATATTTGTGTTGTCGAACTCCGGGAAGGAAACAATTATTTAAGAACTCCAATAAACTCACTTAAATAGACAAATATGATAGAATTAAACCAATTCTTCTTAGGATAATCAAAGATGAATTTTTTTCAATATTAAGAAGTGCACAAAAAATCTCACTTACATTGGTTATTGGTGAGCTTCAAAATATGTCTATCCTGCCCCAAAATCTTGCGAACGGAATTTCCTACAATTTTGATTGAAATTCCGCAAAGTGAATTCTTCACCACTGACATTTTGAGGTTTTAGATTAGTTGAAATTGAATGTTAGCAATCTTGACTTGTAGGCTTGTGGGTTTTCTATAGCTTTGGAGGCACCAAACTATAATGTTTTATTTATAATACTCTCTTCTTATTAATTATATTACTGTCTTTTTCGTACGGGATAGCATCTTTCATAGAGTCAAGGTTTCTGACCTTCGCACAATAACTTGGGCATTTGTCCTCGGATTTCATAATATTCTTGATTTCATTTAAGAAAAAGCTTCTTTCCAAATTGCTAAAATATTTCGAAATCCTTGACCAAATTTCTTGAAGAAAAAGTTAGTTTTTACACTTGTCATAGTGTTCTACTTGAATGTTCAAATGCATTTTCCTACTTTTTTAAGGATCATTTCGGAAATAATTCTAAAGAAGTATTCACTGCCTCAACCAGCTGTGGAGGAGTCCCAGGAAAGGCAATTTCATCATCATTTCACTTTCGAGATCACCAGAAATGAAATGTATGAGCGACAATTCGACCTGAGTAGGATATTATCATTTAATATTATCACGAACTTCAGAGCATCATATATTTGAGAATAAAATTATTTGAGATTTTTTCAAAATTGATCCCTATTAGTAGAATTCGAAATGATTTGTGGATCAATAGTATGTTTACCTCATAGAAAAAGCAACATTCCTGGACTCTGTGCTGCTAAGTTTCGGCTTGCACCTCGACTTATCAATCCTCATAATCGCCGAGAAATATTATGTTTTTCCCACCCGGTTAAGAATTAAGGTCGATCCACACATTTCAGTGACGTGACGTACCGTAGAGTGACATTCAATGAAAAGTATAGTCCGTTCACAAAAGTTTGAGCCGTCGGTTGGCTATGGCAATTTGACATATTCTACTGAGTATATTGAAATTTAGGTTATGTTATTTATTTTCTTGTCAGATTGATACGCAAAGTTGTCAATATTGCATAGAGTTCTCTGATAGCTCGCAAGCTCGTCGGACGAGGCCGGCTATATTCGGCAAAGTTGACTTTATTTTACGTTATGACAGCAAATACTGCCAACTTCAGGTAAATAAACAAACGCCTACTATGCGCTCAAACTTTTGTGAACGGACTATATATCGGAGATTACAAGTGTCTATTTGAAGCAAAGAAAAAAGACGTCACGGAAATGTGTGGATCGACCTTTATTCGTTTCGAGTTCTAACCCTGTAATACCTCAAAAACAAGTTCCTTTTAGTTATTTATAACTTCAATTTGATTTCAGGAATAATGATCACATTTTTTAACTACGGAAAATAATAACCCAATATAAAGGATTCCTTGAATCACAAAGATTTTGAAAAATCGTCACCTGGAGGACCATTTCTGGTTTCGTGACCCTCAGAGAGCACTTCAATACGAATAACAGAAGGGTACTGCTCCCTTTTGGTTACTTCGTCTTTGTTTTAACATGTCGAAAGATTCATCTAAACTGGATTAAAGTGATGAAGGAAATTTATTTCGATGAAAAAAACCCCTGGAATATAAATATTTCATCTTATTCTCCAAAGAGATCCAAAATAATCCAACTACCCAATTAGATACCATAGTGTTGAGTCAGAGTATTTTGCTCATCATTTACTATAGCTTTTCTATAGTTGATACACCTTGGCTGATCTAGAAAACCAATTTTAACTACTCAAAGATCGCTGGTTTGGATTTGTTGGAATTTAGAATTCTTAGTAACCTTTGAAATTAATTTTTTATCAAGTTTGTATTGAAAAAATAAGAGAGTTGACAGTTAAGTGACAATAAAGAGATTAACTGAGAAATTTCGTCTTTTTACTGTTCAGTAATTGACTAAGACTGAACATTTTGGTGACCCCGACAATGAACAGCGACAGACCTAAGAGGAGCGGAGCAGGAATAAGAAGGACTTTATCCCAAGACTTTGTGTGGCCCGACGAGTTTGGAAAATGGAAAAAGGACAAACACACGATAGTGGGAAAGGAACCTTCTCCTCCTAAGGTCGAAAAAGAAAAAATGAGGTGAATGATAAACCGGAGTCAGTTGTGTCGAAAAAAAGCAAGTCGAAAAGAAGTTTGAGAACTGTTTCAAGTATCAATATAGCAAGAAAAAGGATCGAATTGGAAACAAAAATGAAGAAATTGGAACTAGAAAAAGCATTCAGACTGTTGGAGTTAGAAGAGGAATTAGAACAAGATGAAGACATTTCAGAGAAGGGAGATTTAGGTGAAGAAGTGAGCGAACATAGTGAAAATAAATTTTACAACAAAACCATGATAAATCAATGGGTTGAAATGGAAAAAGTAGAAATTATCGACCGCACAAAACCGTCAAAAACACATTGCCACATCAGTGTGATCAGAGTGTGAAAATGTTATGTGAAACCATTACTGATGTGCTTCATTCGGTGAATAATACCGTTCAACAACAGATAAGGCCGGAGAAACGTGAGTTTTTAAATAAAGACCTCATATACTTCGATGGAAATCCTCTAGATTGGCCAATTTTCATTCGCCAATTTCGAAATTTAATTGAGGAATATACAGCAGACGAAATTGTATTCAAACTACAAAAATGTTTGAAAGGTCCAGCTAGAGCAGCAGTATCAGGTATTATTTTGACTTCTGATGTAAACAAAATTATTCAGACGTTGGAAACTCGTTTTGGTCGACCTGACATCATCATAGAAATGTTGCTGTCAAAAATTAGAGCAATGCAATCAATTAAGGATACCAATTTGGAAAAAATTATTAACTTTTCTACCGAAGTGACAAATATAGTAATTATCATGAAATCTTTACGTTCTGTTGGTCATTTACAAAATCCACAATTACAGAGAGATTTACTCAATAAACTTCCTGATGAATTGAAACTGAAATGGGGGGAATTCATCATTCAGAAGAAAAAAGAAAATTGTGAAACCGATCTCGAAGATTTCGCCAATTGGTTATCGACTTTTTCAGATGCAGCTTGTCAAGTAAGTTCTATCAGGTTTCCTGAACATTGGGATAGACCAAAAAATTCCTGGGATAGATCAAAATCTTTTCAAAATGAAAGAAGAACAGAAACGGGTTTTCGCCACTTATAATCAAAAAGAATACAAATGCTCTTATTGTGAAGAATCTTCTCATAAGGATAGTTGTCCGAAAATGGAAATTGATGATTTGGAAACCAGGTGGAAAATTGTGAGAACGAAAAAACTATGCTTTTCCTGTCTCAAACGGAATCATCAAAAATCCCAGTGTAAAAATAGGAAAATTTGTGGCAAAAATGGGTGTAAACTTTCACATCATCCACTTCTTCATAATGAAACTTAGAAAATCAATGAAAATCCGACTGAAGCAGAACCTATTTGCACTATAAGGAATAAGTCAGCAGTGTTACTTCGTTTTATTCCAGTTAAAATTTATGGTCCTAAAGGGCATTGCGAAATATTGGCTATGTGTGATGAGGGATCCACAGTTACCTTGTTACATTCTAAAATTGCAGAAAAGATAGGATCAGTGGGACAACTGGAACCTCTGTGTTTACAGTGGACAAATGATGAAATCGTTACAGAAGAAAATTCTTTCAAATTGGATGTGGAAATAGCTAACATAAACAATGAAGAAGAAAGATTTTCTCTTTATGGAGTACGGACGATTGACAACTTATCTCTTCCTATCCAGTCATTACATAAACAGGATTTTGGATACCTTGAACGATTACCAATACAAAATTATAGTAATCAAAGACCAAGTATGATCATTGGTCAGGACAATATAGATTTGATCCTACCTAGAAAATTCATCCCGGACCGGAGAAAATGCCATTTGCTTCAAAATGTAAACTGGGATGGACAGTTCATGGTCCAATGGAAAAGTTTCCACATAGAAATAATTTAATATCATACATATCGCTGAAGCAACAAACATAGACAAGACTAGCTCTATTGCACAGCTTGAAATATCTCGATTGAAGTGTGAATTAAACAAATCGATTCATCGGCAGAAGCTACTATACGAAGAGAAGGATCAGATACACACAGAGATGATCAACCTCCGGAAAAAACTAACAGTATTGGAGCAAGCGTATGATGTGTTAAAACAAGAGAGGGAAGAATACGATATCTCAAACAAAGGGTAAAACTTCTGGAACAAGGCATAGGAGACACAGATAATATAACATCCAATTTACAAACTGCTGAAGAGAAGATCGTTATAAAGAATCAGCGAAGAAACTGAACAATGCAACGAACAGAACGTTGATCTTAAAAACACATCAAGAATTAACCGACCCTGTTGTAGAAATACAGGAAGGTATCAAATCTGTTGAAAGGGATCAGATGAAGAACTTGAACGACGTTTCGGTGGTAGAGTCTAAGGTATGCTTGGCCAATGGAGATTTAGAATCGATCAAGACATGTATGGAACAAAAGAAAAGTCGTATTGTGGAGCTCAAGAACCAGCTCAAGAGTAAGAAAGTTGATCTCACATTAGCTACCAAGAATTGAGTATGTTGAAAGAGAAGAAGGCTAGTAGTAAGGAAATGATAAAATACCTAAAGGAACAACTGACTTTAGCTGAGAAGAAGAATCAACAAATTGTGGGAGACTACCAGGTGGTCGTGAAAAAACTCAAGGACTACTCAAGTCTCCAACATATGAAGGAATATGAACTGAATCATTATATATCTTTAGTAGGAGAAATCAGCTTGAGGCAATTAAACAACGGTCTGGAAAAATGTGAGGCTTCAAATATCCACTTCTATGAAGATTTGAGGAACTCTGACCATTCACGTGGAATGTTACAACACAGAAAGAATAGTTTACCCATCGTTTCGACGAACCCAAGAAGTCAATGGCAGATTTGAAGAAGAGTCTATCTGATGCACATTTCAAAGGAGGACTTATACAAGAAGTCAAAGAATCACATATGTCTCAGATTCCAGAGGAATTGACTGATACTCAAAAAGAACTCGAGACGAAGATAATCGCTTCCTTCGAAGAACAAAGTAGACTCAGTCAGCTGGTACAAAAACAGAAGAATGAGATCGAAAGATTGAAGACAGAGTTGGAGAAAGAGAGCGCAGTGTCAGCGAGCTGAAGAATAAGAGTTGTTGACGTGAAAACCAACCATGGAGAATATAGGCGATCTGTTCATAAAAATTTGCCAATTTGGAAGTTGAAGACTAGTTACCTTATTATTTTTTTTGACGTGGGAGAATGTTGGAATTTAGAATTCTTAGTACCTTGAAATTAATTTTTTATCAAGTTTGTATTGAAAAAATAAGAGAGTTGACAGTTAAGTGACAATAAAGAGATTAACTGAGAAATTTCGTCTTTTTACTGTTCAGTACTTAATTTGACTAAAACTGAACAGGATTCTAAGTCATATATGGTAATTGTTTGGACGTCAATGAGCAGAACAGGCTCCAGAAAGTGCAGAATACATATGTAAGGCTGATTTTCGACACGAGGATGTTCGAACCTGGTATACGAGCCAGGGAGCTCAGGTGGTTGAACATGAAGGATAGACGCACTCATTATTTCGATGTGACATAAGTACACTTAAGGAGAACTTATGTTCGCCTTTCACTGTTTCTGCAAAAACAGATTTCCACCGAAAAAGAACTTTTCAGGTCAGCCTTCAGAAAGTTTTGAATAGATCTACAGTAGTTTTTAATTGAATTTTATCTACCTCTGATTCTTTTGAAAACCGATTAATAGCAAACACCTTAATGTGAATTTTTTTCTTGCCTATCAATTTTTTCGAACATTCGTCGTTCGAATTTTCTATTGTATTTGTTACCTAATCATCATGTACATTTCAGCATTAGTTTCAAATACAATTACTATAAGTTTTAATATTGTATAATAGTCGAGAACTTCAAAGCCTCTTCTCAAAATTCTGCATACAATTTTTTTCAAATCAATATGGAAGGAGGTTAATACAAGTTGAATTCCAAAAAACAAACCGTACATTCAGCCGTCGGATAATAGTCATAACGGACTATGTATTTCGGACATCAAGTACAATCTCGATGTTTGAGCGTACACGGTATCCCGGCATCCACTGCAAACAACCTACAAATGAAAACATGTAAGCAGTAATTCGTGTCGGCGGTACGTTGAACATGGCTGCCTAACCAGGGACTATTTATTATATCGAATAGAACCAACGCAGAACAGGAAAAGCATCAAGGAACGTTGTGGAACACAGTTTCGCATGATATACAACCATGCATTAGAGCCCTGGAGCGCACTCGCTTCGAGTATGGGCATTATATCCCATACATAATGCTTACTTGGTGTTGTTAATGATGGAATTGGGATGTGATCCTGTTGTTGGTTTGCTGTTTATTCTGGGGATTACTAAGAAGAGCTCTTATTGTATAGGAAATTATAATGATGGTGAGGTTTGGTTGATTGGAACAAGACGAAATCTTCAAGTTGGGTATATTCAAATATATATTTCCAAGGAGAAGTTATGGAAAAGGATGCATTCCATACAAGTGTGGTTCTGCTGAGATATTTTCGAGAGATCGTAACGTTAACTTTTACCTGATGGGTATTCGAGCATGATATTCTAATACTAATTTCTCAGGGGAGGCATGATTACTCCAGCAACAAAATTCTCAGTCATGTTTTCAACAAATTATTATGAAAAGAACAAGATATACCGATCTGAATTTACAGTTCCAATCACAATCTCTCAAATTACACAAACTTATAGCTACTTATATTAAAAGAAAGTTTCAAATAGTGGTTTCGCTTCCAATGTACTATCTTGTTTTCTGTAGTGCCAGATGTTCTCGGTAACGGGATATGCTCTCAAGTCAGCTTCAATAGACTTCAGGTATGCTTCCAATTCTCTGCCATGAGTTAACTTCCAAGCAAATATAGGTACAGCCAAATGTAACAGCCAAAAATTACTCAGCTTTAGCCAATGATTGTATTTCAGTCCAAAGTCTAGCTTCAGCCAATGATTGTATTTCAGTCCAAAGTCAAAGAATGTGGTCCATGCCAAAGAGCTATATAAAATTAACATAAATGAAAATTTGCACAAAAATTTAACAGAACTCCATTTTGTTTTTTAAGAAAAAGATTTCTCCTTCAGAGGAAAGCCGGAAAAAGAAGTCAAATAAATTTCATTACATCAGGTAGATTCGAGGATCATAGAAGAGAAAAAACCTGACATAAAGTTGACAGTCTGTCAATGTATATTCTATGATTACCAGTGGCGTTTCAAAAAGCATAGGCGTGCAAGACGTCGCAAGATATACTCTCTTATAATGATCATATTGTGCTTTTCTCGAAAGCGGATCTATTCCAAATAGATATATCTTCTAGATTGGCTAAAAAGCAACGTGGTTTAACTTCGAAGAGTGGAGGAATGCTTGATTTTCACAAGGATTCTTCCTAAACATTTGTGTTGAGTGTCATGGGATTGGGCGACAAATTAGCATCCCTTCAAATAACTGGCACATTACATTATATAAAACTGTGATCGATTGATATGTTGACTACCTCCCTGCAGGGCAATGAGATTTTTGTGCGGTACCATACAGGAGCGACATTTCGCCTAGGAATGTAACCTCCTAGGAAAGTTGATTATTTGGAAATTAGACAAATGTAAAGGGTTGCAGGTGCGAATCCAATTTATCTTTTAGTGTATGTGATACAAGACCCAAGTAATTGGAGTCAAAAAATTGAGAAAAGATAGAAAAGCAAACATATAACACCATGATTGCCATTTTTTTTTACTTTATTCACCTAACTTTATTAAGAGGGATAGTTGATCAATAACTAAAATGGTTGATCCATTGATTTGACAATGTAGACTTTGCATCGCAGCCCAAGCACATCATAATTATTCTATTACTTCATTTTGGCATTATTTACAGTACTTAAGCAATTCAGGCATAATTTTGAGCATCGTTATAAACTAGGTAACTCCTGATTAGTTCACTGTTTGTTTGTTATCGTTCGACTAAAAAAATTTCGACCTCAATATCTGAAAACATGGGCCTTATGAAAGTGATCATTTTTATTCGTTTTATATAAATGTTTGTATTGATCTCAGGTGTTGAGGCAGGGATTAAAGCTCCACTGCTCCATTAGCAAGTGATTCCTTGAAATGTTGCTCGTTTTTATATTTTTGTTCCATTTTAACCATTTTACTCTAATGTTCACGCTAAAGAACATTATGGATTTGTAACATTAATCAACTGGAATACTTTTCATTTCTGTCAACCATTCATATGTCAACTCCCAAATAAATTGACTTCTCTAGATGATTTTCTGAAAAACTTTATAGGTTTTCACTCCCAGCTCTGGAACAGAAACAATTAAAAAATTTTAATTAAGATGAACAGCTCCTGCGAAAATCTTTGCACATGTCAGGAGCAAATTGGTCTTGAAAAAATTGTTGCCTTACTGTAAAACTGAAAAAGGAATAAATGAGGACGATGTAACGTTTCGGTGTCTATATCAGACACCTTCTTCAGACAAACTTTTAAAATCTTCAGAATTGTGTGTTTTCTCATTTGGAGTGAAAACCTATCAAGTTTTTCAGAAATGCAGAATGCTCCCAGAATATATTTCAATCGATTTCTCTTGACGAGTTTTTTGAACATTTGTATGCATCAATGAATAATGTTGTTGGAGTATCTTTTTCAAACGTTGTCTTTATATTGACTTCTATTGCTTGGGCACAGCTGTAGACCCTCACCTATTTTCTCTTTGGTATAATTCTGTACTTTGAATCATAAAGTAGTTTGAATTTATATTCTAAACACAAAATCCACATACGAAACTTAAAACAATGCGAAGCTCCATTCTCGCCACATAATTTGATTCGGCTACATTTTAATGCAGTCTTTCATCCATCTCATTTGTACCAGACGATGCCGCAATGCATTAATCCATCCTGCGATGGGGTTACGACCACTACTCATCTAAAATGTAAAACTGTGTTTAATTAGACCGAACGAAAATAACGGAGTAGTATGAGATTTATAACGTCGCAACTTCGTGCTTAAATTTTGATTTATTATGATAAATTGTGACAATGCATTAGGTGGTTTTATATGTTTTATTAAACAGTGCAAAAAATTGAGGAAAAGGATCATTATTTAGATTTTGAATTATCCCATGTACCTATTTAATGTTGAAGATAATAAGATATACTCTAGAGTATAAGAATTATTGAATATTTCAAACTTTCATGGTACACAGTAAAATATTTGACGGTGTAAATTTCTAACTCTGACACCATTGACAGTGTGAATTTGAAAAACTCGGTTTTATTTGGTTCAATACCGGCTTAAAGACATTGTAAATGTTTAACACCATCTGGTGTTCAACATTGATTCCTCAAGCGGTTGAAATAACACCTTACCACACCGTAAAGAGCGTTTGAAAAATAAGACACCAAATTAACGCTTGTCTTCGGTTCCGCCATTAGATCATTTTGTTCCAGGCAGACTTGTCTATACTTGTCTTATCTATTCAAGCCCGGAATTGAGTACTAACTTATCGGTAGTCGGTGAATCGCCAATATCTTTGTAGCGAGTTTAGTGTGTTTGAATTTGAAACAATAAATCCATGAAGAGTGATATTATGTCGGTGTTCATAAAAATAGAATAAAGAAACATCCAAAACTGGATGTTGATTGTTGATTAATAACAATACTGATATGAAGGATTTTATTCAGAGTGAGTATAATTATATTTACGTTACTTTCAAATGGCCGTTGTGAGTTAGATATATTCAAATATGTGTTTAAGGTCCCAAGAAATTTACATCATTACAATAGTAGCTGGAATGGAAACAGAATGCTTCAATTTCAAACTGGCTAACTGGCAAATGGAAGTGGCTGTCTAATTCAACTATTAATTTAAGCACTTTCATTTCAATTCTTTGATATTTGACAAGTTATTTCTGTCATCTGTTTTGAATAATTTTATTTTTAATCTTTATTTTTCATTGTGGTATAAAAGTACTTATCGAATTCGATCTATAATAGGTGAGAAAATAACCATACAAAATTTCAACACTCAATTTGGTGTAGATCATCAATAATTTGGTGTTGAACCGAGCATTGTAGAAAAGTTTTACCGTATCTGGTGTAAAAAATTACACATCTCATACTCTTTCAGAGTCAAAATTGATAGTCCATTTGGTTAAATTGAACATTATTTGGTGAAGAAATGACACCACGTGATCGTGATCTTTGTAAACGCAAAAAGGTATTTGTTACGCCTTCCAGAAGTTAAACATCAACAACTGCCGGTGTAAAATATATTCATCATCACAGTGTCAATTGAACACTGCACCTACGGTGTTGAATAGACACAAAAATCGTGTGTATGGATATAGACACCGCTGGGTGTTATTTTGGTGTCGATTTTCTATTCTGTAAGTTTCAGATGCGAACAGGAAAGAAGAAATCATAAATGAGTAGAATGGAACCATAATTTTCAGGAGATTCGAATTCAAATGATCGTTTTCTCGATATGAACAATCAAGAAAAAGCTTCTGATCTGATTCTGTACGTATGATGCAATTCTATTATACTCCTTCGTAGTTCATAACTCAAATTATGGTTCGATCACAACTGAGTCTGAATATAAATGAAAGCAAGCGAAAATACACAACTTTTTTTCCACTAGTCGATCAACAACATGGTTTTCTCCCAGATAAACAAAGTAGAATTATTGCAGAATGATTGCAGCTGCCCTTAGTAGAAAGAGGAAAGAGAAACGAGTTCGTCCACAAATAATATCTAAGAGAGCTTTGATACGTGAAATTCATATGTTAAGATCACTTTGTATTTAGCAAAATATAATTCAGGTGTACAATCAACCAGATAAATATACTTCAGAGAACCCCAGAATAACTGATCTACT
This sequence comes from Propylea japonica, assembly GCA_013421045.1. NCBI lineage: Eukaryota > Metazoa > Arthropoda > Insecta > Coleoptera > Coccinellidae > Propylea > Propylea japonica. The sequence continues at coordinate 99,345,228 of CM024239.1, forward strand.
GCAGAAAAGATAATCTGTTGCTCTCAGGAAGGCAATGAAACAAAGATCTTTTTTAACATTGAGCATTGAACCCAAATTTTAATCTGCAATTCACAAAAATTGAGAGCGATAGCCAATCCAAGAAACTTCTAGGTAGTGGTTACAAGGTTTATCTGTGCATCTAGAATTTTAAGTGCATTGAATGAAATTTGGTTCTTCAGTCTTTTTCTTTTCCTATGAGAGACCCATCGGTATGGTATTATTAAAATTTGTACTATTACTGAATCACGATAACACACAATATCTGCTCAGGTTGCTTTAGTTTTTCAATATGACATGTGTTGAATATCTGAATAAAATTTCAGTAGAATTATTATTTCTATCGTTTCATCATTATTTTGTTGTACTCCACGAAATCATGCCTCTCCGCTGAAGCTCGAAAAAATTTGCATGAAATTTTATACATAGCTTTTTCGATTTTATCGATGGATGTTATGAATTATAGTGTTGTTATTAATGCTTATTTCAGTTGGATGTGTTGTTAAGGTTATATGGACATATTACCGCCTTAAAAATTCCTGTAGATTTTCCTTTGTCACCTGCATATCTCAGATAATATTTCAACATCAGTACCTAGAATATTTCACAGTCCTAAGCGTAGTTGCATGAATAAATTCATCGCCAACTGCAACTATTGAGGCAGCCGGAAAAAATACTAGGTAATATACGACCTCAACTCGTTCATTTCGAAAATAAATAGAAGTCCTGTATTTCAAGTCTGGTTTAATACATTTAACAGTAGACAGGTAAACTATGTAGACGATATCAAACACAGATCGTTAAGATAAATGCCTGAGTTATTACTATCGAGCTTCGAGTGCGTGGGTTCCGTCCTATCTAGGTACCTTGTCCGTAATGTTGTAAGTGATAGAGTATCTCTAGTTATTACTACGGTCAATGCTTCTAACAGAAAAGTATAGTGAAGAAGAAGGTTACTTATACATTGGGGTAGTTCGTCAAAGTTGTTTTCTTCATAAACTCTAGGTAAATGTGGAAAGTACTGAAAATTAAAAGCGATCATGGGAGTTTCCACATTTCAGAGTGAGTTTTTGAGATACTTCCAGAGATAACTCATAACTGGGTTCTTACCAAGTTTCACATACCTACTAGTAGTGTTTGTAGTGTTAGTTAGTATGAAAATTTCGAGTCGAATAAACATAAGTGAATGAGTGTGGTGACAGTAGTGAGAATTAAATGCTGCCAAGAATGTGAACTTCCATCGAAAGTGGTTAGATATTATGCCGATGTTCGATTTTCTGCGGAAAAGGTTATATATTATAATAACGTATTTGAGGTGAGCAGAAGAAGGACTGAGCCATCATAATGAATAAAGTTATAAGATTGAATTGACAAAAATCCTTGAAAAAAGAAAATCGATTTTCCGAAATCTCATTAAGAGAGTATGCCCGGGTTTCACAAAACTCCAATCAGCTTAATTATTGAAATATCATTTTTCTGTGCAATTTTCAGTTCATTTTCGACATAAACCTCTGACAATTCAAAATCAACGATTTGATTGCCAAATCAAGCTTTGTCAAACCCACGGTAAGATTGGTTGTGGATATAATGTGACAATCGGTCTGCTGTCATAGTAACTTCGAGAATCTCATAGAATGAAACAGCCCATTTTTTAAATACGAAATCACAGATGTTGCCAACGAAATTATCATAATATTTTATTCGAATATAATCACTGAAGTCTGGCTACAAAACCAGAATGAGAAGAAAATTGAACTTTCAAAATAAACTAGATAGATAGGTAGGTGATTGAAATTTGACGTGAATCCGATCAGGCCGAAATTCTACCATTATCTGATCAATTATGGTAACAAAAATTGTGCAGATTTTCATCAAAATCCTTGAAAAAACAAATCGAACGAATTATTCGAAAACTCAATTCCTGCTTCAATAGTCTAATGGGTCTTCCTTTCAATACATTCTTCTCTGCCTACCTTTTCAGAGATTAAACCTTGACCAAAATGGTAATTAATTTTTTTTTCAATTTCAGTAGCTATGGTATGATTTCATACCAGTAATCAGCTTTTGAAATTCAGTTCGAGTAATTCGAAATTTTCTTTACATGTGACGTTCATGTGGTTGACATCAACCAAATCAATCCTCGTAAAGTTGAAAGCTGCACGCTTGTTCATATTTGAAAAACGATCATTCAAATGTCAATATATTTCAATGAGAGCTGATGGTCAATCCATTCAATTATGAATTCAACTCTTCTGTCCAAATCCCAAACCTACCTTGAACATTTCACTCGTTTGCTTGCAAATGTTATGTTGTTTACGTTCGACCGTAAAGACGAGCGAAAATAAGAGTAGGTTGACTTCTGGTGAACAACAACTTTACTTTAACACGCGATACTTGGAGGATCGGTTGAAGATTTGAAAATAAAAGTTGAATGAAAAGAAACACGGTGTCTGTAATCAAATGCGAGGGACTTAGGGAGATGATTCCTCGATAAAAATAAGCAGAGGTAGTTGACATGATTTTTTTTCGAAATCGTCCTCCCATAACTTTATTGTTAGGGTTTGAAAATAACAACCCTTTATGATTTTCCTTCAAAAAATGTTTTCGTGGGATAGATTTCGAAAAATAAAATTCTCTCCCATTCAATTCTGGAGGAAAAAAGTCTTTCGCAAAATTTCGACACTTTTCTCGGAAAAAATGAAACTTACAAGCATTTATGATCACTGTGCATTCCCTTTCATCGTATTCTTGCCATTTTCCCGATTCAGTTCACCTACTCCTGTTACGGTTTCACGAAAACATTATAATTAATATGAATAATCTATAGGTAAAACAATAGTGTTATGCGAATTCGCATTTTTCCTATTTCCCATTACACCCCAAAAAAGGTTGATCAATTCCACCTTCCATTCTTCTATTTTTGCAACAGAAAGAAAATAATGAAATCCTACAGAAGAACGAACGCAATCCTGATTATCTATTCACAGCTAGCTTCAAGGTAATATAGTCACAGAAATCCCACCTTTTCAAAAAAAAATGAAAGTGTCATGCCGGCTGTTTTATTAGATAGTCAACAAGCCAGCTCAACACTATATTTTCCGAATACAACTCCATAAAGACATGAGTTATGACAGTTGTGTCCAACTCAATTATAGAACGCTTTGAACCGTTTCCAATTTACGATTCCAAGATCATAGAGAAATTGAAATGTTGCCTCGTTAGTTGAAATTCTGTGTCACATTCATTACTTATGTTCAGTGGAACCTATCTCTTTGGATAAATATGAGATACACGCTAGTACTTAGATCTTGATGTATGGCGGTCTCGTTCAAAGAGAGATATTTCATTAACGGTTGAATTTACCTTGTGGAAAGTCAGTTGAGATATATTGGAATATTCCTAGTGGACATTAAGCAGTCGTTAGATTGAATTGGTCGCTTCAAACACTATGTTTGAATCTACATACTCACTTATATTTAATTGACCTGCAAAATCATATTATAAGTAAGACTAGAGGTAGATATGGTCCATCGAAGCATATCAGAATTAAAAAAAGGTGTGTTTTTTCACACCCCCTACCGATCGGATATCACACTTCCTACAAAGGGCCACATTCACTCATCCGGATAACATGTATCAGGGGGATTAAGCTCTGAGGTGTTCGGTGTTCTTCTTCTCCTGGGTCCTGGGTTGTTTGTGCTTCGTCGCTTGGTCTTGGATTTCTCTGCTGATGTCGTGGTAGTCGGTCTTGCAATTTTTCCCTCCATGGTTGTTCCTGGTGTCCATCATGACCTACAAACTTCCTTACCGTTCTAGCAGTACCGAGAAGTAGGTACTGCTTTCTGCATTACTCTGTAGAGGTTTTCATCCAAATCTTGCTCCTTGAGGCTGGACTTGCGGCTCTTAGGAATAATACCTGTGCTTGATATAAGAATGAGAATGGTTCTGGTACTAGAGATTCCCCACTGTCTTTTGATCTGAAGTTCGAACTCTCGATATTTAGATATTTTTTCAACATATTTTTGACGTAGATTGTTGTTATTCGGGATGGCTATGTCTATAAGTATTGATTTATTCTCTACTTTCCTCATTAGAATTATGTATGACCTGTTATTAGAAACTGTTAAATTTGTAAGTACTGTGCGATCCCAGTATAGCCTGTAATGGTGGTTCTCCAGTATTACTTCAGGCTGATACTTATAATATGGAATTGTTTCGGATTGCAGCATCTTCAGTGGGATGGCGAGTTCCCGATGAAGTATTTTACAAACTGCATCATGTCGACTCTTATATTCATTTCCAGCAAACATTTGACAGCCTCCTGTAATATGTTGGATTGTTTCTGATGTTTGGCATCCGTAGGGGCATCTATCGTCGGTGAGGCTCCTATCCTTCATGATATATTTCTGTTTTTAGTTTGCACTACTCGATCTTGAATGGCAAGGAGGAAACTTTCTGTTTCAGGAAATAATCTTCTAGTCAGCCAGTAGTTCGCCAGGAATGTCGACATGTTCCTGGGTGACCTCGTTCAGGTGTCTTCCATGTAGGGGCTTTTCTCTTCATCTTTGAATTTTATAACTATCCGTCTGTGTGGTGTTTTCATGAGGGTGCTCGCTTAGTAGTAGAGGTATTGGACCATCTGCTTCAATCAGTATCTTATATAAGTCCGATGTGTTTCAATTGTCTACAAAGTAATTTCTCAAGTTGTTTATCTGTTCAGCAGCCATTTTCTTTATGTCCACAAAGACTTGTCCGCCTTATGTTCTAGGAATCGATGTTCTTTCGACACAGCATTTAAGATGATGCTGGTTGGCCTTTGTGCACAGTATCTCATTTTTCTTTGAAGGCGATCGAGATCTGTATTACTCCACTTCACTATTCCGAAAGAGTAGGTGACAATTGAGCAAGAGTAGGTTAACAGCTTTTGTGAGATTTTTGCTGTTCAGTTTTGCTTTCAGAAGGCTCCTTATCCTTCTGGTGCAGTTAGTTCGTCTTTCACCATACGTGATCTATTCTTTGACATTGTTTCATTCCCAGGTATTATATAGATCTCCTGCCAGCATTGCCTTCATTTCTTCTCCGTTAGATAATGTGAGAGGTGTCTGTTGGATTTTCTCCCCTGATATATTAAGGGAACGACATTTGACCAGTCAAAAGTTCATGCTGAAGTCTTTGGAAAACTTCTCCACAAGTTGGTCTTTGTTTGCTGCAATCAGTTTCAAGTCATCGACGTATATGTTTATCAACAGGTTGTTATTATATTATTATTATTATTACATGTTTGATTTTTGTTTATGTTTAGATAGATATTTGGCAAGTGGTGTCTATTTTTGTTAATACACTGCATTAATCGATTTCGGAAATATCGGACAACTCTCTCTTCTGTCCATTATTTCGTTGGATATGTTGGCAGTAGCCAAACGAATGTTGTCCTTCGAGTAGGTCAGAGTCCTTGGACTGATTTTAGATATCCCCATACAATTATTCGCAGGTTGCTTAATTTAGCAAATGCGCTGAAAGGTTGAGAACCCAAGGAAGTAAAACTACTGAAAAATATGGACATAATAATCAGAAGGCACTGAAAGAGTTTGTTCGTGTTCGGTGCGATTCTGTTCGCACATTGCTATGAATCTTGTTATATAAGCAATAATAATATAATCTTTATTTCAAATCACTTTATGTTACAAAACAAAGAAGGAAATGAAACAGTGTCAGTCAGTGAAGATCTCAGTTTTCTACACCAAAATCTTTCAATGTGTATGGTTCCCTATCAACCAACATTTGTACAGTTCCTTTTTAAACAGTTTATGGTTCTCTATTTTCTGTAGTTCAGACGGCAAGTTGTTGAAAAGTTTTATGCATCTACATGTATATTCCAGTTGTTTCTGTGATGTTGCTAACCTACATTTTGGGTACCCATATTCCTGTGTTCTTGTCTCATACCTGGTCAATATGGCTATCTCCCAAATTCATAGCAACATGACTACGGTATTCCGTATTCTGTTTCGACTGTTATAGTCATGTTGGTTATGAATTTCGCCTTAGCAATATGGCTTTGAGAATCGGCAATCCAAGAGCCGGCTACACTGTAATATATGATATTTGAACTACTTTTTTGAGGTTTTGTTATGACATTTCTGTGTTTTTAAACATTGAATGAGAATTTGAAAAGTGTTGCGGAATAGGAAAACCCAGAAAATTCAAATGGAAGTATTGATAAACTTCCTTGAATATAAAAGAATAATTATATCCATTGGAAATATACAGGAGGTGAAAATCAAGTCGGTTGAAGTAAAAATTTTTTTGAATGCAGTGTTGAATGGGACATGCAAAGATTAAATGCTTCCTCTGAACTTTCTTTCAATTAGCTGAAGCATTCTGACGAATAGCTGAAATTGTTATGTTATTTGAGACTGAGAAATCATTACAATTAGTTCACAAAATGATGTTTATTTTATATTTTGTTATCAATAACCAATTTTATATGAATGTTTCCTTCGAATAAGATATTTTCACATATTACACAATTATCAATTAAGAAGAACACAATCTTAGCATTTTACCGAATAGCTGAAACAGTCGGTGTGATGTTATTGGGGGCTAGGAAATTTTCACAATTACATCACAGAATGTGCCTTTATTCTATATTTGTTATCAATAAACAATTTCATAAATTATCAATAGACATTTGAAATAAACTTCTATGTGTTCATTAAATATAAGTTTCAGTTGAAAATCTCTGTCGACAACATTTTTCGTCGAAAAATGAATTTTGCCATATTTTCCTCTGCATTATTACAAAGAGTTTTGAGAAATATTGTCATAATTCAGGGCTGAATAGGATACCCAAAATTTTCCTTGAAGAAAACAATCTCTTCTTCCTTGCATCTAATTTGATCTCATGTACCGATAGATTTTTTAAACATGGCAAAGCCAAGTCCCTGGGCAACTCCATGCATTTGTTATTATTAAATTTACATAGAACATCTGAAAAATAATGATTCAATCAAATATAAGGAAAAATTTTGGAATTATACTTTCACCTTGTACATTTATACTGTGAAAACCCTTTCTATTGATGCTTTCTTCATATCCTCATTACTTGAAGGAAATGTGACATATCGAGGTAATAAATTTGTTGAAATGAGGTCCTCATTTTATGTATTACTCTTCACATAACTAGTATGCTCATTCCTAGATTGAAGTCGTCACCAACTGTAGTCTTATAGCTGCCATAAGCAAAAAATTGTGAAGTTGGTTCATCCATAACTCTTCTCAACTTTTCAATCAAATCAGAAACGGCTTATTTTGTCCTATCGAGATATTTTGATTAACTTCACTACAGTCCCTGATATGTCGATTTTGCGATCTAAGAATTCCCCTAAAATTAAATGTTCTGTAGTACGTCAGTTCCATTTTCATTGCAACATACTCACCTATTTCCAAACCCTTTGAAAAATTAAATTGAAATAAATGTTTTTCTATCGTATTCCTAACAGCTTTGGTCCTGGGCAAGATTGTTATCCGTGTAGGCAAGTACTCTTTCGCCTTGCTAAGATAGCAATGCGGATAGCATGGTTATGACTAAATTGACAGATCATATTATTGCCACAGAGTGGTCGATCAGAATGCAGAATATTGCGCATCTTGCTAAGATAGTCATATCTTTATCTTAGCAATATGGCTATGCGCAAACAGAATCGCACCGATTATAGTCCAATACTAACTCGAGAAATTAAACCAAACAGTGACACGTTTGGAATATAGAAACTGCTCGTGAAGTTCTCTAGCAGCACCCCTGCGATATTTTTTATGGTTATATCTACAATAACATGTTTAAGACAATCGTCCTAGGGCTCTGGCCTTCTCGAAGTACATTCGTTTGGCTATTGCCAACATACCCCCTAAATGCAGCACAGATTTGACCGGTGTTTCCGAAATCGATAACGTTGTGTATAAACAATAATGGACACAATTTGAAACTATCGGAACATAAACTTTAAATGTTGTACCTGATTAAGAACAATAACTAAATAGATATTGCCACCTCAAGTATTCAGTATCCACGTCGATCTCCTGAATCCAGACACAAAACACGACAGGATGACAACTGTGTACACACCCTCTCCATCTTGACCACCATAAACACGCAAAATAATTATTTCAGGGCATCAAAGTCCGCAGTGCCGGACCGAGGTGTCCTGCGGCTGACCGCTAGGCTGATTCGGGACCAGGGTCCTCCAGGATCTCCGTCGTGATCCTTACCGCTATCCCTAATTATTATTCATAAGCTCCGGTCCGAATGACCGTTATGAACCGTTCTTACATTAATTCATTCACTCTACACGAGTGTAGAAGGATTAGAAGACGAAGGGTGGGAGATTACGTATTCCGGGGATTGTAACATATCCCATTATGTCAACACGAATTGTCTTCTCAACGGAGGTAGTTGAAAATTAACAGGATACTATGGGGTCTAGCAGGGACACAGTGGGGAAATATGGATATTAGTCGAGTAAAAGGTAGGCTTCAACAGACTTCTTGAGACTATGAGTATTAATGATAAAGTTGGAAACCATAAACTTCATATAATTATTTGTGCTTTCTCATCACATCGTATTCACTTCTTCTGTACTATGTTTCGACCAATAGATATTCATTAGCCATCTCCAGGAAAACTCTTTACTCTCAGAAGAACATTTTTCGTCAGTATTCGAAAATGTTCATCATATTTGACAGTTCCCAGTAAACAATCGACCACTTTGATCTATTTTACTGTATTCAGTTAATCAGTTGTCTAAAATTCATTTTCATCTTTTTCAGGCTCGATCTTATGATGGTAACCCTGATGTTTTTGATATCATCAGACGGTTGACTGATGTGGTTTTTGGTTATTAGCATGTAAGCTGCAGGTATTTTCTTTTGATAATCCTGAGGTCTTCATTCAAAGCATCTTGAAGGAGTATTGAGTTATCCGTATCTCCATATTGAAAATGGGCCGAATAATATATCAATTAAAATCAATCATCAAGAATCTCACGTTAAAATAAAAAGCTTCATCATTACTGGTAAACAATATTCTCATGATAATATTGGATCAACCAACCGCATGAAAAAAAAAATTATGAAATAACATCAACATAGGATTATTTTCACTTCATGGTCAACACCATGCAACTGTAAAGTAGTCGTGGGTTTGATGCTGAAAATGCAGATATTGGTACTTTTACTCAAGCGTAATTGTTCTTGACAAAAAACGGTCGAAAATGGCAGTATCGATATCGCTTTGGTTATTGCCCAAGTCTGAATTTATAATCAATACAATACAATACAATATCGTTTATTTTCAGAATCATCATCACAATAATTATTATTAAAACAATGAAATGAAAACAAGTCAAATGAAACCAGAATCATTTACAGCATTAACAGTTACATAATTAATATTATCTACCTTTTACAGAAGTTTATGAATTCTGCGAAAGAATAAGGTTCACTATCCAATATGAATGAGAATATAGACTTTCTAAATAAATTATACTCAGCTACCCTTCTTATACTTATCGGGAGGAGATTATACAGTTTTATACCCATATATAACGTGCTCTGTTCAGTACTTGAAAATTTATGGATCGGGAAGAAATATTCATGAGTTCTCCTAGTTAAGTTGTTATTTTTATACTCTTCAAGGTAAAATGGATGTTTACGAAAAAAAGTAAAATTCTATAGATACATAGACCTGATAGAGTTAGGATGTTACTAGATTTGAAACAACCTCTACAGGATGCTCCGAAATTCATTCTTAACATTGTTCTCAAGGCTTGCTTTTGAATTATAAATACTTGATCAGCTTGTGAACTAGGACCTCAAAAAATAATGCCGTATGATAGAAGAGATTGGAAGTTCGCAAAGTAGACGGTCTTTAATGTGCTGAGGTCAACTCGCTTCCTCACAGCCCTCATTGTGTAGATCACTTTACTCAGTTTAGATGTCAACGTATCACAGTGTTGATCCCACCTCAGGTGTTTATCCACTGTTATACCTAGGAGTTTGTACTGGAACTAGTTATTATATTATAATCCTTTGCTTTGATACTCGTTGGATATGTCCTGTTTGATCTTATATTGGAAAAATAGACTATCTTGGTTTTATCGACATTAAGGTTTAAAGCATTTACTTCACACACCACCTCTCAATTTTAGATACGGCAGATACTAGGCCCTCACATACACCTGCAGCACTGTGTGATGATATCACCACATTGGTATCATCCGCATATAAATATGCATTCACCTTTATATGCTCTTTGAGGGGCAACGCTGGCAGATTATTGTCTTCCTCTTCCACCAAAAGATATAGGGGATTTGATTCATTAAAAGTTTCTTCCTGAAGCACGACATTCTTCATCTCCAAAACATCAGGTAAATCGTCGTCGTAAACTAGGAACAGTATTGGTCCAACTATAGTACCCTGAGGTACCCCAACAAGTAAGGCTGCTTCCGATGATAGAAACTTTTCACCATTCATGTCCAAGACTACAATCTGTTTTCTGTTATTAAGATAACTCTCTATTAATTTGAGGGGTAAGCCTCTGATTCCCTTTTTTTCTAGTTTTTTCAAAAGTAAACTGTGAACGACACAATCAAATGCCTTAGAAAGATCTACAAACAATCCTGCTGGAATCATATCCTCCTCAAGGGATGATATAATCTTTGTGTGAATTCGAATACAGCTGTTTCTGTGCTTTTACTTTTGTGAATCCATGTTGGTTATTGGATAGAATCTCGAATTTACATAAGAAGTTGACTAAACGGTTTGCAAGAATTTTCAAAAATATTTTAGCGAATGATGTAATTAAGCTAATTGGTCTGTAGTTGCTGAAGTCATCAAGGTCACCCCTTTTATGACAGGGTTTGACTAATGTAATTTTGAGGGCATCAGGAAAATACCAGTTTTGAAGGAGCAATTTAAAATGTGGCAAAGTGGCTTGATAATGCTTGATACGTGACGTTTTAATACATTAAGTGGTATATCATCATATCCTGTTGATAACTTGTTCTTCATACTCTTCACAACAGAAAGAACCTCACTTTCGTGGACTTCAAATAAGTAAAAGGATTTGGATACATTTTTCTTACTCTTCCAGTCTATTTTTGAACCTGTGCTATGTCTAGATACAAATTTCGTAAAATGATTATTGAATTCATTTGCTAATTCATGCATTCCACTGCTGTTACTTTGACTGATGAATTTTAAAGGATATTTGGCGGAAGGCTTCCTACTACTATTTGTAGCTTCTCTTATTATATTCCACACAGCCTTAGTTTATTGTCAGCTTTTAGAATGATGTCGTCGTAGTGCTTTCTTTTTTGCAAACTCAATGCCAAATCATAAGATAGTTTAAGTTTTTTATAATTATCTTCCATGTCTCTGCTGTACTTAGAGAGAACAAAATATAAATCTAGTTCAGCTTTAAGTGATTGAATTTCATCTGTCATTTCAAATTTCCGGCGTTTATTGATATTTACCATCTTGAGCGGAAAAGCATTATCAAATTCATTTTTAAACGATAAAAAAATGAATCCACATTTCATTCACATAATTTTCTGGCAGCAAATACAAATTAGACCAGTCAATACTCACTAAGGACTTCTCGAAAACTAGATGTTTTTCTTGCGTGAACTGTCTAAAAACGCCTCTTTTGAACTTTATGAGAAGGAGAGGTCACATCAAAAATGAACTTCTGACCTGAGTGATCCGACATGTGTTCCTCCATGATTATGGTCTTTCCTTCAATGTTGGCGATTATATTATCAAGGCATGCTGTCTTTCTGGTAGGTTCTCTTGTTGTAGCCCTCAGGTTGTATGAATCTAAAATTCCAAGAAATGTTTTGCAATCAGTTGATGGGATGCGAATATCAATATTGAAATCGCCAGCTATGATTAGATTCACATTCTCCCCAACACATTTATCGAGCAATGTGTCAAATCTTTCAAAAAATATATCTATATTGGGTAAAGTATTGGGTCTGTAAACACACACAATCAGAAATCTATTATTACTAATTACTAATTGACAAGCACAGCATTCAAAACATCCAGGTTCATTTAGGACTTTGTATTCAGGTCTATCGGAAAAATCTATACCTTCTTTAATGTAAATTGCGTTTCCCCATGACGTCCTCTTTCTCTGCAGTAAGAAGATGCCAACACAAAACCTACTGGTACATAGCATTCAAGTTCCTCCTCGTCTTTCCAGTGCTCCGTCAAACAGGCAACATCCACATGATGACTGTGCAGCACACGTTCTAGATTCAAGAAAGAAGTTCCAACAGACTGTATATTTTGATGCAGGATACAAATACTTTGGTCTATCTTTCCTCCCGTTCCTGTTTTTTCCTGAAAAAATTTCGGAAATTGAATTCTCGCAAAATAACCCCAGCTGGCCAGAAATCAGGATTATTTAATTTATCAAACGTAATGTCATCCGGTACACCAATGCTAAAAGCAGAATTTTCTCCTTTTGTTGGTAATTTCTTGACTTCTACTTTTGATAACAACGTGGTACTTATTGTTCTCAATCAATAGGTGTATTGGTATATTGATTTTACGAGAAAATGCAACATTGTTTGTGAATGCTTTTATTGACAAATATTAACTTATCAAACTCATACTCCGGAGCTGATGATGTCATTCAGAAAAATGGCAGATAGCCAGCCCAAAATGTTGCTTTCATCAGTGCAGAGTGGAGATAAACACTACGAATGACTCTTTGATCCTAAAATATACTGGTTTACCAAGAGAAACAGACTTGCAGAAAGGACATACTTTCGGATTTTACTGAATTGTAAAATTCCGAAACTCATTCAGGCTTTATCCACCAGAAGGTTTCCAATTCGAATGATCTTCATGAACAAGTCCTTAGAACCCTTGGACCAAGCGCACAAAAAAGATGTTCGTCAGTTCTAACATGACAAAGGAAAAATTTCCCTTGTGATGTAACTAACAACTGATTTACAACATTTTCCTAATAAGTGGGAAAAATTATTCATGACAGAAGGTGGCCTGAAAAGTCTTCAAGAAACATTGTTTCGGGAAAAAAGAGTTTTCACCACAAAGCAAAAATGACGCTGTTCAAATTTCCATTTTTCAAAACCTTTTATTTCGACATTTCATCAAAGAACTTGTATTTCTGGTCTTTATGCAAATTATTTCCTCAACTTGGAATCAGAAATGACCTGTCCAAGAATGGTCTGTTCATCTGCCGATAGATATTTGCTGGTTAGTTCCGAATTAAAAATCCTGAACTAAGGTAATTCATTGTCAGTTTCTCTGAAAGGCTAGGTAGTTGAAGTTGTCATGTCAAATTTTGAACAAACCAAATACTGTTGTCATTGCCTACATGTAGGTAGCTGACAATGAATTACATAAGTTCAGGATTCTTACTTTATACCTGCAGGTATATTCGCGATAATGCAAACAACACACTAAGAATGTATAATAATACCCAACATGAATATTAAGCAATTCTCTTCTCTCTCTTCAGCCGTTTGACATCCAATGTTGGATATAGGCCTCTTCTAAATTCTTCCATGTTTTCCTATCCCGTGCTTTCTCATCCACTGATTTCCTGCGATCTCCTTGATGTCATCTCGCCATCTCTTAAGTGGTCTCCCAGCGCTCCTTTTACTCATGCGTGGTCTCCATTGAGTAATTCTCAAAGTCCATCTATCCGGATTCTGGCGTGCAACATGTCCGGCCCACTGCCACTTTAACTTTGCTGTTTGCTCTGTGATATCTTGTATTTTTGTCTTCTTTGTCTTCTCCGAATGATTTTGTTGGAGATTTTATCTTTCAGAGTTATGCCCAGCATAGCATGCTCCATGGCTCTTTGGCACACACCCATTTTTTCCATACTCTTTTTTGTCATGGTCATAGTTTCTAGCCCGTATGTTGCAACAGGTAGTATGCAACTATACTCTTCTCTTAAGAGCCATAGGGACTTTACTGTTTTTAAAATACTACTTAGCCTACCGAAAGCCATCCAAGATAGGCTTACTCTTCTCTTCACTTCGGCACTCTGATTTTCTTTATTCCCGATTTTTATAGTGTGTCCAAGATAGATATATTGTTCAACGGTCTCAATATTGGTGTTATTCACTTGTATTTTTTTGTTGCTATTACTCAGGATTTTTGTTTTATTTAAGTTCATGTTCAGACCAATTTCTTTACATTTTTCGTTCAATTCTGACAACATATTTCTTAATTCTTCGATATCGGAGCTTATTAATATGATATCATCTGCAAACCTTAGGTGGTGTAAGTATTTGCCGTCAATATTGACTCCTTTATTTGTCCATGCTAGCTGTTTGAACACATTTTCCAGTGCCAAAGTGAAAAAGTTTAGGTGATATAGTGTCGCCCTGTCGCACTCCTTGCCTACGGGAATCGTTTTCGTTTCATGTCGTCATCTATTTTTATATGAAGTGTTGCCCTCTGATAAATGTTCTTGAGCAGTATGGAATAACGAGAGTCTATTCGAGCGTCGTCCATCGCCTTCAGAAACGACCATGTTTCAATACTGTCAAAAGCCTTGTGATAATCCACAAATGCGAGATGTAATGGGATATTATACTCAGTTGTCTTCTCGATCAGTTGTCTGACAGTATGTAGGTGGTCCATGGTGCTAAATGTTTTCCGAAAGCCAGCCTGTTCTACAGCTTGTAAGAATCCAACTTATTCGTTAAACGATTCGTTATGATTTTTGTCAACAGTTTATATAAATGAGAAAGGAGACTTATTGGTCGATAATTCTCGATGTTTGTGGTGTCTCATTTTTTATACAATAATAAAACTTCTGCATCATTCCATCTGCTCGGTATCGTACCCTCCATAATGCATTTATTCAACAAAACTTCAATTGCTTTCATCAGGCTCTCTCCACCTTGTTTCAGCATTTCTGTAGTTATCTGATCTTCTCCGGGAGTTTTTCGATTTTTCATCTGGTGCAGAGCATGCCTTATTTCGGAATAGTGATCTCTGGCAATCTTACAATCCAAACTTGCTTCCGGCAGACAAAAAATGGCAAAAATAAAACTGTGAATGGTTTGATAGTGACTGACAAACAAGCTATATTGGAAGAAATCGAGAAGTTTTATAGGATCTGTACACATCTTCACTACCAAATCCATTTGGCCAACCTCAAAAGATAATGAATGTTGGGTCAGAGGAACTGCCAGAGATTAAGCAATTACAATGCAAGAAATAATTAAAACTGGTTTCACACCACAAAACTTTTTCAACCGAAACCAGTCATTTTTGTCGGTATCCCCACCGCACCCCGCATAAAATAACTCTCCATTAGATATTCCACACCTTTTTCGGCATTGCCGTGAAAAACTTTGTACCCGATCGATCCCAGTCTTGTTTTTATTAGGACCGTCCCCCTATGCGGCCCAATAAATTAACATTAGCGTGGGTTAAAAATATCCCCAACAAACCGGATCGGAATCCGACACTCCGAAAAACAATGCCATGCATTTTAGCATTCAAATCAGGCATGGCAAGGCAGACAAATAATTTAAAGTTGTTCGGAGTTTGTCCGCGCTCAAAATGACCGAATACATCATGGAAGGCCGCGCGGAAAAAGAAGAACGTCGCCGTTGTTCTTCTTCTTGCCCTAGACGGCCCTCGCGTTGTTTGGATTTCGCGGCGATGCGTTCCGTTTGGATAAAAACGGTGGTGTTTCTTTATTTATTGGGGGCTTTGAGTGTCCCGACCGAAAGGTGCTGAAGTAATTAAGAAAAGCTCGCCACCCATTCTGAGGAGCGGGTCCTCGTAAATCTCGGGGTACCGAAACAGTGGCAGCGCCTTTCTGGTTAGTCGCGTGTTAGTAATTTTCGCACATGTGATGATTTCGGTTCAACAAAGGAGTATCAATACAAGATCAAGATATTCTGGACCAGTAGCGGTGATACACTGAATAAGAAAATGCAATCAATCTCAACTTAGAAAAGCATCCATAAATGCGAATAGGCAATACACAAAGACGGCCGAGCCTTCAAAGCGTTGACTTCATTCACCATCAGTTCAACGATCAGTTTTTTTAGGACTTTTATCGCATAGTAAACAATAATAAAAAAGAATTTTCGAGGAAGGAGTGATCTGAAAGTGGTGTATTGTGGAGGAGTCTCAGAGTAAGAAATAAACATAGAGATGCGTCTATGCCTAATTAGTACTGTATTGTAATCAACCAAGCATGTTGAGTGAGATGGAAAGCATTTCACTGTCGCACTGGGGTGAAGTAAACAATTGGTTAGATTCTCATTTCTGCAATTCCCGAATAAAATACAACATTTTTGTAATTTTCCCTAGCTATAATTTATTGATTCTTATCCATCAATATTATTCTCAACTTTCACATATTTTGCATACCTATTTATATACCTGAATATGTATGGTCAAGATATTCTGCACAAATTTCAACTCATAAGATACCTATCCTAGTTACTTTTCTTTCGTTTCTGAACTGTAACAGGTCTACATCTGTTATTTGCTTCAATTGCTCACAAAACAAAAATACGGAGAATATAGGTATACTTGTTCTTTATGTTTGAAGTTGAAGCTGCGTTCCCATGTTTTTGTTTCAATTCTTCCGTTTGAAATTGTTTCACCTTTTGGAGAATATATGATATTGGTATATTATATCATGCAATATGATATTATAAGATTAGGTATATAAGATTGTATTTCACCAACAGCAAGAAATAAACGAGACATCTCTCCATATTCCATATATACCAAAGTTTATCACTCGCAATCAAATGATATCTGATTTTCTGATTAGAATTTATTCATTTCAATCAATTCGCTCGAAACTAAGATGAACTTCAGAGTTGAATAAAGTTGAATACCTTATAATGAAAAGCTATGTACCGCTGTAAACAGTTGAACTGCTCGTTAAATTGAAAAAATATATCCACTCAGCATCATTTAATAAATAGCCCTAATATAACTAACCTTTCCCATCCACCTAACAAGAAAAACAATCGAGATCAAGTGCATATCCATTGTTATCTGCTCGTTACGAAGATCCATCGTTAAAACGAACCATCAAGCGATAAGCGCCCAATAATAGCTCTACAACTCGCTACAAAATGATCTTTCTTAGAAAAACGTCCTTGTTCTCGAAACCGAACAAGATAACGATGAACTGGCCCAAAACTCTTATCCACTCCTACAGACACATTCCCATGTCCTACGCCTCTGCACCTTCCGGACCATCCCAAAGTCTCCTTTTTTTCTAGAGGCAAGGGACACCTTATACCTCCACTTGTCCAATGTGATTTTCGTGTTCGCCGCTTATCTCGCGAGAGATCTGAATCTAAAAGTATCACGGTTCATCTCTTTGTTTCCTTTTTTACCGACAGTGGCGCCAAGATCTGCTCCTCATTAAATACACCACGTATATTTGTGTCATCTTGTATTCTGGCTGACGACCAATAAACCCTTGTGACAAGTTTCTTTCAAATTAAGGCGCTTTTTTAGGGTTATTAGGGTCGTTTAAAAGGGGACTCATGGACCTGGACCACGACGTATCTTGTTTCTAAGCTCTGGGAGATTTAAATGTGATAATCAATATTCTAAAGGCACCTGTAAGTAACGAGGGGTATAAAACAGGTATCCAGAGAAATTGGAACCGCCAAAGGTTGAATAGAAATCAAGCAGTTGTTTCTTGATTCTGAATGATCTGAAATGGAATGTCATTTGAAAAAATCGTTCATTGAACACGAAATCCGAGGATTATTTGAATTTCTTATCGGATCCAAGATTGGTTCCGTTGGTGTTTATGAATTTCTATCTAAGGAAGAAAGAACCGACGACACTTCACTCTGAATTAAAATGAATCTTTCCTAGTTAAAATTTGAAATCAATGAATGCCTCACTTGATAGAGAACTACTATGTATTAAAAGTTGGGTACAGTTCATCGAACAACAAAATTTTCAAACGACAAGGTTGCAGCTAAAAAGGCATTTGCTGGAAAGGGTGAAGTTAGCTTAATGTAGCTTCTTGGCGCCAAGATATAAAATCTGCTCCTCACTAACTACACCACGTATATTTGTGTCATCTTGTATTTTGGCTGATGACCCATAAACCCTTGCTGATTAAGTTTCCTTTTTCAAATTAAGGCGCTTTTTTAGGGTTATTAGGGTCGTATAGTGTGGTCTGGACCACGGCGTATCTTGTTTCTAAGCTCTGGGAGATTCAAATATGATAATCAATATTCTTACGGCACCTGTGAGTAACGAGGGGTATAAGGCAGGTATCGACTGACTTCTTGAGAGAAATTGGAACCGCTAAAGGTTGAATAGAAATCAAGCAGTTGTTCTCGACTCAGAATGATCTGAAATGGAATGTCATTTGAAGGAATCGGTCATTGAACACGGAATTCGAATTTCATATGGCGTCTATGATTTGGTTTGTTGTCTGTTTTTCCTTGTTCATCTAACGATTAAGTAAATAGCATAGATTTCACTCCGAAATGAAATGAATCTTTCCATTTTAATTTGAAATTAATGAATGGCCATTTAATGGAGTATAATTAGTATTTATAGTTCATCGAACCCAAAAATCTTGAATAACTGATGAGCCCTTAGACGTTAGCTAGGAAGGGTGAGGCTAGGTTTTTGCAGCTTTATGTTTTTCAATTAAATCGGATATCCTGTTATGAAAAAATACAGATTATTCTTTTCAATATTTCAATTGAATTTTGTATGGTTTCGTTATATTATAAAACATCAGAAAATGAGATACAAAAATAATTAATGATTTAAATAGTTTTCACCATAAAATTCAGTTCACACTAGAAACAGAAATGAACAACGCAATAAATTTTTTAGACATGACAATTTTAAGAACGAACAACTCAGTACAAACAAAACTTTATAGAAAGGAAACATGCACGGACAGAATAATAGATTACAACTCAGCACATATCTATA
Organism: Propylea japonica; assembly: GCA_013421045.1. Lineage (NCBI taxonomy): Eukaryota > Metazoa > Arthropoda > Insecta > Coleoptera > Coccinellidae > Propylea > Propylea japonica. The sequence continues at coordinate 99,364,248 of CM024239.1, forward strand.
AACAGAAGAGCGATTATGATCGGGTACATTGACAGAGCGCTAAAACTAACTTCACCTATATATGAACCACCATCAACAAGACATTGCCTCACTGTTAATGAAAAACAACTATCCTCTACCACAAATAAAAAAGATAATGAAAAACGCACACACAAATTATACAACACCGAAAATTCAAAAAATAAAAGAAGAACCAATCACATTCATACCAATACCATACGTACCTAGTCTATCTGAAAAATAGAAAACATCTTGAAACCCTACAACAACGTAAAAATTGCACACAAACCACACATCAATTAAACAACTATATAGCAAATTAAAATCACCACCACCAGTAACAGAAACATCTCATGTGGTATATAAGATCAATTGCAATAATTGCGAGGGTGTATACAAAGGACAGACGGAACAAAAACTGAAGGACAGACTGAAAGGACACAAGTACTCCAAAACACAGACAGCACTTTACAAGCACAAAACTGAGAATGGGCATACATCAATTATGACGAGAGTGTAGTGTTAGACCGAGAATCAAATAAGAAATCTAGAGAATTTCTCGAAATGATTCAGATAAAACAAATGAAAAATCCATTACTGACAGATCAGACATTAGATACCTTCACAACATCTATTCCACTATTTTGAACAATCTCAAGTAAGCCGACCAACAAAAACAAACAAGAAAAAGAAATATTGACGACAACTCTAAACTCATTCAAAATCATAACCAATGACATCCAAACAAATACGTTGGGAAATAACTTAAAATAAATAATTTCGAAGGTAATAAAAATTAGATCCCTATCCAACAAAATGTTTAGAAATTTTATAATAATTGTAATTGTTTGTTTGTCCTTATCGTTTTTTACATTGTATATATTGTTTTTTACAGGCTAGAAAAAGGGCACTGCCCGAAACGTCTGTTATATTTTAAATAAATTAAACCCTGAAAATCAAATACCGCTATCTTTTCGTTAATATTATGGCCACAAAATTCTGCATGAACATGCAATGTATCAATCTTTATTTATAAAATAAACTTCATCCGAATCGGATTTTTTTATGGAAATTTGAAGTTTCTTCTTTCAATATCCCAATTGAATTTTCTATGGTTCTGTTTACACTATGGCCACATTTCATTTCGATGGTTTTCGTTTTGTCTGAGACATTGAAGAACAAACATTATTAATGGCCATATTTATGGAAGTACCTTTACGATTTGGCTGATTAACGAACTCAACCGAGCCACTTGGGAATGGAACCCACTCTGAAAAGTCTCTACGACAATTCCTTAGAAAGTTATTGTGCTAACGGACGGACCTACTCGGCCCCACGGACATAATTTTATTTGACCACGAATTCGTCATCAGGAAGTCTAATCTATCCTTTGAGACCATTTCGGCTCAAAATTCGAAAATTACAGATAATGGGCAAAACGATATAGCACTCGTTCAAACAGAACGTGCGCTCAAAAGGGATTTGGTTCGAAATTTGGTTGGATAGCCACCAACGAATTCACTACAAGATAGTGAAAAATGTTTAAAATATCGAAATCATATTTTCGATTACGGCAGATGCAGATCATAAATAATCCATTTAGCTCATTTCTTCATTCTGCCTGAACGAACACGACTCCATAAACGTCGAAATCGCTTGTCGCCAACCTACACGGAAAATCTCCTACAAGATGGAGACACCAACGCAACTGTTGCCGAATAACGATGTTACTAAATCGCCGAACAGCGGCCTCGGGAAAAACTTCCTAATCTACGACACACATAAAATAAAATTCAGAAAATTGCGTGTCGCCACGCGAAGGGAATGTAGTAGATATTAAAACTTGCAAAAGTAATCATAATGCTATCTTGGCAAAACGACGGGGGGTAGGGGGTGCGGCCTGCGGAGAGGAAGTGGAAACGGGGCTAAGAAAATGTAGCGAGTTTGTTGAAACTGTTAACGAATCTGAAAATCCCTTAAAAAGTGATCTCAACTTATAAAGTTCTGGATTCGATATGGGGCGGCTGCGAGTAAACGGTCGCTATAAAAATTAAGCTTCCCACAGCATCCGCGGCATTCATTACTGCGGCGCATAACCGTAAAAAACCACCCTTACCATCTATTGGGCTTCCTTCTTCCTTCACAAGATTCATCCAGGTTTGGATTGATTATTTTCTTAACCCCAATTAAGAATGTAAACCAAATTTTTTAGGGATATTTCAGGATTAAACTTATACTACTGTACTTCGTATTTTTCAATATTTTGACATTTATGTCAAAAGATAAAAAAAACAAGACTTAATAATGACGTACATTGAGGTATGCAGGGTGTAAGCACATATATTCTGTATCAGTTCAAAACTTTTTGTTGGGGTCCTTATTTATGAGCTTATGTGTACGAGAAGTCTGCATCAAAAGACTTTCCCAATAGATATTTTCGAAATGTTTTCTTGAAGAAGAGTGGCCATTCCGAAAATGATTACAAATCATAGAAAAGTTGGACAACAAGTATGCTTTGAAGCTGTGGAACTTGAAATGAATGATAAAAATTGTCCAAAACTAAGAAAATGTGAAGAAACAGTTATTTCAGAATGACATTCTAATCGATGTCCCAAATATTAGATCTGAATTCGGTACCTCATATTTGAAACAATTAACTTTTTTCGAGTAATTCGAATTTTCGTGATTTGTCTATTTCAATTCTTCAAACTTCTCTGAATTATTCTCTCCACATTATAGTTGTAAAAATAAGTTTATTCTAAAGGCAATTAAAAGGCACACAATGCACACTGAATTTAATAATTCATGTGATCGTTATAATTCAAGAAAAAACTGTACATACTTTTTGAAATTATCTCAGAATAACAATTGTGTGATTGTGAGAATTTGATTAGAAAAATATAGAACTTCAAAACCATTGTGTTCATAAATTCAAATCTCAATTTTTTAGTTTTATTCTTTTAACTTCGCTAAGAGGTATAGACAATGAGGTTGACTTTATATCGAGTAAAATAAAACATAAGTTCAACAACCTGAAAATTACAGCGGACATAATGTTACTTTTTAACAGCGAATGGGATAATAGAAGTCAAATATATCAATGACATCTATAAACAACATCTTGAATATCATCCCAGTCCGCATAAGAAGGTTTTGTGAGCCTATAATTGAGATTGTATTCATTTCGATGATTACTATTTTCATTTACCTATGTTTCCAAAATCTATAACGCTGTATGAATAATTTTTCTCGTCAACCAATCCAAATTGTGAAAAAATTAACATGTATTATTTTTGATGTTTTTCATTCGATGTTATTTCAATTACATCTGATGCGTAAAATATTTTTGTACAACTTACCTCGTTCAAAATTATTTCAATTCTTTTCCGTTTCTAACCGTATTCATTTGTATAAAAATAAAAAATATATATATATTCTTACAGCTGATGTTTCGTTTTATTTTGAATTCAACTAGCACTCATTAGTCGTCTTTCGTTTTATTGAATTTGGATCTCATAATTTCTAATATTTTCTTTGTAGTTTAGTAATTGTATATATTATCTGATGAGTCCTTCTTGTTTCAATTGTTGTAAAATTGATATCAGTGAATTACATATATTTGCAACTTTTCATGTCCTAATCTTCTTCAATCGTATAAGAAATCAACTTTTTTCCACAAAAACAGTTGACACGTGAAAAGTAAAGCTGAAATACGGTGCTGATTAACTATATTCCCTTCCTGCAGAACCTCTTCTATCATACTTTCCTGAAGCTTTTTATCTGAGGAAATATAAAACTTATGCAAACGAGTGAGCCGCGTGGTTCTACAAGAAGCGTAATTCGTAGGGGACGCCATGCTCACGCAACGTCGCGCGTCTCGACGCAGATTAAGACGCCTGTCATTTACATATTTGCGGGGATACGACGATTATTGAGAGTTGGATTGCTTTAGTGAAATGGAGAAAAATTTAATCGATAGATGGCAGTATTCACATTTTTTATTGTACGCAGCTAGTTTATCATCGACAAATTCGGTTTATATCTATGAGTATTTTTTCAACTACTCAAAAGAGTCCTGCATTTTAGGAAATATGTTTTATGAATTGAGATAAATAGATCTACAGACCTTTATAGTAATCAACAAGGTGACGGTATTTGAAATAACAAGCTCATGATAACTCGATTATTTTACTTATACAGAGTGATTCACTCATCTTGGTAACCTAATTTTTCCCGAAAAGGGATGAATATTTTTTTTATTTTGTTGACGGTATCTGGTACAATTCAATGTTGACTTAAGATGTGCATAAAGTTAAGAAATAATTCAGACTCCCAGACGTCGCGGAGCTATCAAAAATTTTTTCCAGGAATATACCTGTTTTAATTGTGTCTTTCAAAAGATAATTCAATTCTGAATATTTCTTCTGAAACCAATTTTTTTCCATTTTTACCGTCAGCTACCTGACCAGTGTTTTATGTTATTCTATTCCATTTATTTTTTCTGTATTGTGATAGTATGCTTTGATTTAGAGACATAGATATGATTATGTTTCTTGAAATTAAAGAGACTTTGTAGCAAACTATTTCTCAATCATTAAATTCATCAAATATCATATTTAAAAAATAAATTTATAATAAATGGAACACGTCAACTCATATGTTCTACATATTTAGCGGCCATTATGATCCAAACATAAATTATATCTGTTCCTTAGTTTATTATAAGTTACCTTGTCCAAGTGAACCCTAATACTTTGGCCAAATTAACTTAGGTATAATGAAATGAGGAAAAGATATAATCTATGTATGAATCATAATGGCCGGTATATAGAACATATGATTTGACATGTTTCGTTTGAGTACGTATCACTCAATCGAAAGCTCATTCCTTCGAAAGGTCTTTGCATCGAAAAGTCATTGCAAAGAAGGTTCACTCCGTCGAAAATCACGCCCACTCTCACCTGATTGGCTATACGCTTCTCTTCAATTATCTGTCATCTTTATTTCATCATCATTCGAAAAGGGTTAGATTGTTTCAGACAACTGTTAATACGCCAAATCGTTATATTACGATTGAAATCCATCATTATTCGTGTCCTATGCTATTATTATAACACATTGCCGTATTAACTGGTGTCTTACACTAACTTATAACTTCAAATGATAAGATAAAGATGATTGATGATTAAGGGGAAGCGTATAGCCAATCAGGTGATAGGGGGAAGTGATTTTCGACGGAGTGAACCTTTGATGCAATAACTTTTCTATTCATAAAGCCTTTCGAAGGAATGAGCTTTCGGTTGAGCGAGCCACACCGTTTCGTTTGTTATTACAAAAATGTTTATTATTATAGAATATAATATTTGATGAATATAATGATTGAGAAATAATTTGCTACGAAGTCTCTTTGATTTTAAGAATCACAATCATATCGGTGTCTCTAAATATACTACTACATACTATCACAATACAAAAAAAAATAAATGGAATAGAATTAACATAACACGCTGCAGATCGCTGACTGTAAGAAACAAAAAAAAATGGTATTCAGAAGTAATATTCAGAATTAAATTTTCTTTTCTTTATACACATCCCAAGTCAATATTGACTTGTACCAAACTATCAACAAATAGAAAATATTCATCCCATTTCGAGAAAAATTAGGTTACCAAAATAAGGGAATCACCCTGTACTTCGAGTGATTGATGATATAAAAGCTAATTTCATCATTGTCAGAATATAAAAGTAGTGACAAGCTGAATAAAGTTATACAATTTTCAGCTCATCAGGTATCTTATTGAAAAATTTATGAGGAATCGAATCAGGTTCATTCTTAGACTTTTTTGTAGCATATACATACATTCGATTTTGTTTCTCTATATCCTGTTTCATATCTATGCTGAGTCTGTACTTGACTCTTAGTTTGTTTCGAGTATTGAAAGCGGAAAGATGTGGAGTTGTCATTCCAACTGGAAAACCAATTTTTATCCAATTCTCTGATTCTGCCTACGTGATAGTGTTTTTAGTCTCGTGGTGTCTTTTTTCGAAAAAATAGTACAGAGAATGGTCCTGATCGTTGGCTATCTTGGCACTATTAAGGTTTATAGTTAGTGGACGCGTCAATATTAAGGGAGGATATGGCAGGGGAAAACAAAAAAAATATTCGCTTATGACCAGCTCTCAGGCTACTCAGATAAAGAATAGTCAAATTGATTAGCTCTATTTGCCGAACACTCGCTCTGTGGAGTTTGGACTATTCCTCGGAATTCCACAGGACAAATATCATATCATATTTGCATTCAGAGTCACTGTTATGAGTTTACTTGTCAAATTCTGCATGTCGTTATATTTAGTTTGTTGAGTTGCCAATTTCTATGGCTTTCAATGTATCCTAGAAAGTCGTGAGAGCTAAGCAAATGAACTGAATAAGAGAATTTTAAAAGAAGCTACTATAGCCTAAATATGAACAGTGAAAAATAATCTGCACGGATGGTGTTGAGAGTCGATAATTCACTCTCAACTCGAAATAAAATATGAAAACTCGATAAAATTTGTTTTTTTCGTTTGTTTCAAATGAACAAAACATTTCAATTCACTACAACTTGTTTTCATAATACCTTTATCTTTTTAATAATGGGAAAATGTAACTGCTTCACTGTATACAGTTCAGGTTGCTCAAGATCTCTTGTATTGAAAACACCCTATTATGTGACGCTTTTGCTCCTCAGCGGGAGCCTGCGACAGGCGTCTCTGCATCCCCAAGGAGATAAGACGCCTGTCATCTCCACGTTCTCCCTCTATACAGACATTATTAAAGAAACCGTGTCGATCATAATTTTTATTGAAAAGAAAAGGGAGCTCCTTTGCGGGTGTCAAATATGTCTTCTTTATGAAAGAATCAATACATAGGAAATATACAGGCTGTGATGAATACAAGAAATTTATGATGTCAATTTTTTGCTCTTGTGTGTATTGCGAATTGAGAGGAAATGACAGGGAAATTCAATGATTCGGATTCTACACTGGAGTTAATGAGTTTTTTCAGGTATATGAGATTCCGAATTTGTAACAATAATAAAGGAATTAGAGTAGATCAATACTTATTCTTTTATTGCAATAGAAAGTTACTTCTGTAATATGACACAAAATTTCTTCAGCAGTTAAATATAAAAGGTTGTTTCTATTTCACATAGCGATCTTTGAATTTAAGTTCACGCAAAGCATCAATGGATTTCTGAATCCGATTTTGGACGACTTCATGAAATTCGTCTTGGGGCTAGCAACGACCTCGATGGAATTCATACCATCGATAAGCACTTGTCCTTGATGAAGCTGCATCTCGAAAATATTAATGAAGATCATGGAAGCTCTGTTATTGAGTGATCTACGTCGAAATAGGTAGAGATTATTACACAACTCAATCCCTTTTTGGGCAGAAAATAATCTTTCAGGTTACTTTAAAACACAAGAATAGCGTTCTCATATCAGAATGATCAGAGTTCGGATTGTTCAGTCCCGAAATATAAAGGACAACCCTCGTACATATTTTTTATCGTTAATTTGCATATTTCATTGAATATCTGCGTAGAAAGCATTCTTTACATTTTTCTCGACTAAGTTGATTTTGAACAATTGGTTCCATCTAGATTTTATTTATTGTGAATTTTTTAGCAGAATATTCTGAAATCAAGAATCATTTATGATTTATTTTCAAGAACAGAAAAAACAGTAAGGATTTTTATGTCGTTAAGAGTTGTCAAGCATTTGAGAAAATTTATCAGTATAGGCAAAGCCAGAAAGTATTTTTTGGTTGCCCTGTAATAAATTGCTAATGATCGCCATAGATTTTTACTTTATATCATTTATGTCAATTTCTTCTTTAAAATCAAAATAAATGTTTGCCCGATAACCTGTTTCACTGTCTGTGATAATTTTGTAGGTTCTTTTCATTCAGTTTCAATTCATCGTTGTTTTTAAACGATATTTAAAAATCGCCCACTTCTCACTAATTCATGCAGTAGCCCGACTCTTCCATAATCTTTTCTTCATAATTAACTGCATCTCTCAATCTTCAATCGAGTAAAGTCCTGATTTCGATCGAAACACATCGAAACGAACAACTTCTTGAAACCTGTCTCTTTGTGTGGAAACCGCATATTATTCAGGTAATAGCATCACTCCGAACCTAAACTACTCATTTTATTGACGCTTTTAGTATCCAGAATGCCCAAGTAAACCACGAATTACCTTAAACGTCCATTGCCAATAATAAAAATGTTCCACTTCATCGACACTAATGTCGAGACAATATTTCCAAGAACTACTACTGCAATATTAAATGTATGCTGGTCTCCTAACATGAGGATCTTTCAATATCAGTTTGCGTAAAGCATCAATGATTTTCGGAACAACTACCGATTTTGAACGACCTTCACGAGATTCGTCTTGGGACGAACTACCACCTATATTGACTTCATACCACATCCCAATTTGGGCCGAGATGAATCTTTTAGATATCTCTAAACAACACGAATACTGATCGTAATGTCAAAATGAT
>CM024239.1:99372904-99449350 GCA_013421045.1 Propylea japonica
TTCTGAGAAAATGAATTTATTCCATAATTTTGACAAAGACTGTATATTTCAAATACGGAATCTTTCACCATCACAAACATCTGGCCATTAGCTCAGTTGGTTAGAGCGTCGTGCTAATAACGCGAAGGTCGCGGGTTCGATCCCCTCATGGGCCACAATTTTTTTCCGTGAACACAATGTTGACAAAATATTCTTTTCGCATCAAAACCTTTTCAGTCAGAGCTATATACAGTGTGTACATTTGGGAAGGTACATTTTCTTTCATTGCCTCAGATTCCCCAGAAAAAAGTGAAACAAGTTAAACTTTCATTCATAGGGACACTTCATTTTATAGTGTTGCTTCCAATCAACTTGTATTAACTATGTGAGCCTGAAGACAGCAACCTCTTCAAATTCAACTCAATCTAAATCTATCTCGAATATTTCAAGACAGAAGAGCACTTGAAAAACTAGCGAAAATTTTCTGCTTTCTATCGTACATTCAAATGAAGTCCTGAATCCTGGATTCACTTTATGTTCACATTTTTAATCTCAGCTTTTTTTCGCAGAATAAGAGTCTTTCCAAACCTCTATTGAATATAACACTATTATTGTCCCTAAAAATATACAACTGTGCATTATCAGCAAATAACACTCAAACTTTATGTAGTATACTATACAACATCATTGATGAATGAAACAAAAAACAAATAAGTTCTGAAACAATATCATACTCCATAAAGCTTTTCTATGGTTGAACATAGGTTACATGTTACATTATCTTTCCCATTCTGATTCCTTCGTCTGTACCAAGCAACTGCTACGCTGTGTAGTTTTAAAAATTTTCTCGAATTTTTCTTCATACACTTTCTCAATTATTCCACTCTTCCTTAATTCTCCCATCACCAGAACCATAAAATCCTTATTCAGTCGGAATCCATTTGGACCCAAAACTAATTCGAAGGCCGGTTGAAAGGACAGCAGAGCGAATGGCTAACTAGCAAAACGTTTCTGATTGTACATTGCAATGGGGTCTATCCTAATCTTGATTGAATAAATGGAACATATCACCACAAATAACACTGATGCAATGATGCATCATGCAATACACACTTCACAAGAGCATTGTGATTGTAGTAATTATTTAAGTTCCTAAAACAATACCATAGGGTACACCATTCTTTGGTTGATCCAACAAATTGGATTCATTTTCAGTTATAATGTGTCTCCCTCGTCGTCACCAGGAACTGCTACTGAGAGTAGCTTTCGTTTCTACCGATTCTTTTTCGTCTACTTAGTGAATTAATTCTTATACCTTCGCACACTGTTCCTTAATCTCTCCATCACCAAAGCCATAAAATCCTCATTCAGTCAGAGCTCATCAGGGCCCCAAACTCATTCCATGGCCGTTTAAAATGACAGCAATGGATAAACTTATTCCAAGGCCATTTAAAAGGGACAGCAAATGGATAAACTAGCAAATCGTTTTCTATTGTTCATTCAAATGCAGTGAGTCTGGATTTAATATTAATCATTTAACATTTGGCGACCGCGACAAGACCCTTCTATGACAAGCGCGCAAAAAAGTCAAGTTGACACATAAGAAATTTTTGGATATTTTGTAATAAAAAAGCTTTAATTGATATAATGAAAGTAGATTTGGCCCTTGATTGACAAGGTATGCCCATACTTGTAAGTTGGAGTACTCTAGAATACTGAAGAAATACCATTTTAAAGAATATTATATCGAAGCTAAATCCATGAAGCAGACGAAGCAGTCAATTATAATCTCATTATTTCCTTGTGATTAATGGTTATTATTAAGGCCGAGCACAGAGACGTACAATGGACGGTTTTTACAATAGTCGTGGATAAAATATGATACCATTGTCTCTACAAATATACATCTCCGAATTATCAGCAAATAAAACTGATGCATTAAACAGTACACATTTTACAGCATTTAACAAGACGAAATAATAAAGTTCCTCAAATAATGCTATGGGGTACACCATTGAAGTTTTCTCTGGTTGATGCAACAAATTAATTTCTCCCTCGTCTAAACCGAGCAACTGCTCCTACTGGAGTATTGTCTACACTCTTCCCGAATTTTTCTTCATCCACTTTGTGAATTGATTCCTAACACTCTTCCTTAATCCTCCCATCACCAAAGCCATAAAATCCTAATTCAGTCAGGACCCATCTGGACCCCAAAACTAATTCCGGGGCCGTTTAAAAGAGACAGCAGAGCAAATGGATAAACTAGCAAAACGTTTTCGATTGTACATTCAAATGCAGGGAGTCTGGATACACCCCCCGATAACAAACCGATATATCGCCCCGCAATAGAACATTAACAAATTGCAGTTCACACTTAACGCGGAGCTCTTTCGGCATATGGGCCGAAATATATGCATTAATAGACTACGGCCCGGATATTAGTCACAGTTGTGGGCGTGGAATCCCGGAGGGGGTGGATCGCGGGCCGAAAGTTTATAGATTGCCGCCGGTTCGACAGTTCATTGAATATCTAATTCGAGTTCCGGAATTGAGTGATACGTTTGAAGAATTGATTTCGTATTGATGGTATAATGTGATAGGGAGCGTGGCTCTATTCGCTGTCTATGATATCGAGAGGATTTGATCAAGGGTGGTTGGAGTTTGAAGATATGTCTGCTATTTGGATGTCTCATACGAAATAACTCTGAATTCTGTTTTTGAGTTCATATATATGTATGATTTATTATAATCTGCACAAACTGCCCTCTATTTTACATAGGAATGACAACTCGTAACGTAGAAAAAAGATTCAATGAACACAAAAAGAATCAACCCCATTCCGCTTTAGGCACACATCTAAACGATACCGGATATAATATCACATTTGATAATCTGAGAATACTTCATAAAAAAAATAACTACCATAAAATAATATTACTCGAACAACTAGAGATTTGAAAAATAAAGACAACCAATTTTTACTTAATGATAATATAGAATTTGACAGAAGGACCACCTTATTATAACATTTAGATATCACATTTTCCACATATCCTACAATTCCATATTCAGTTGACATTGCTGCAAGAACATATATACCGGTAATAAAAGTTGACTAGAGATCAAAAATTGTAACAATTCTGTCAACAGAAAACCATTTTAAATGTTTTCAAAACGATTTATGTTCATTTTAATTAAAATACAGTAAGTTGCATACTCTCACCTAAATAATACATGTTCTACATTTATTTATTTATTTATTCATTTATTTATTTATTACCAAAAATACACAAAATTAATTACAATATGTGCAGCTCACAGAGGTAATCAGTTACCTGTTTGTGAGCTCGGTGTAGAAAGTCAATCATACATCATATCTTATTCAAAACCAACAAAAACCGAAAAAAAGATTGAAACCCCCAACACCACAGAACATGCACACTTTCAACCTCCATCGCAATTTACAACTACAAAACAATAATAATACGAATTTTGATCCTAATCACAAACCTGTTGAAACCCATTTCTTCATTTTATTCTTTCTGGAATATCCACTGCTCAAAATTTTAGCTCATTAGGAAGTAAATTAAACACACTAATTGCTCTCACAAAACTACTTTTACCACTGACTGTCTTAAATCTTATAGGCAATTGGATACTTTTGTTCCTAGTGATGCTTTTTGATTTCATAAATTCATTTTCAAGTACGTCATAGTGATATTTCAGTGATTCAAGTGAAAAAAGTTGCTCCATTGTCAAAGGTCCTGTTACGAATAATCCGTTTTTTGTTAACTATCTTCAAAATCCTCTTTTGATGATTTTTTAACAGATTCAGACAGTTAGAGTAAGCTCCCCCCCATGCAATAATTCCATAACTTATAATACCATGGAACAGTGCATAATAGAGCATTCGAAGAACCTCACCAGGCATTATTTCAGCAAGTTTGTGGAAAATAAAAACCACGTATTTCGTTTTTTTTAAGCAAATATTCGATTTATATACTTACTTTCAGCTGGCCTGATGAAATAATTCCGAAATCGATCCGCGAAGATCATAACAAATAGTACATAGTGTCTTATTATTACATTTCTTACTAATTTATATCGTAATTTATCCTGATGTTGTGTAGGGGACGCACGTAGCACTTGAGGGTGGATGGATATCGGTTACATCAGCGAAAAAGTATCATATGCTTCCTAAATATCTGAGCACTGGTATTCTAGACAATTGATCTTTCAAAGCGAATACGAACTTCATTGCGCTGTGTGCATTTTTGCAGGTAAAAGAGGGACTCGCGCAATGAAGTTCGTATACGCTTTGAAAGATCACTTGTCCAGAATACGGAGCCTGGCGATTCCTGTCCCTTCATCTGACCATGAAGTTCCAGTTCATTAGATCATGGATAAGGAATGTCTTCGATGCATCGTTCTATGCTGAGTCCGAAACATGAGAATAATAATTGAAGACACTTCGAGTTGAAAGAGTAATGAGAAGAAGCGTTACCTGCAGGTTAGAAATTCAGAAGAGATTGCTTTGACTACAGTTTCTAGGTGGAAGACAGGTGCCTACTCACCTGTCGCCCGGTGAAATACCACCACATCAGTCGTATTAGCTCCTTAATAATGCCACTATCAGTGCATGTTTCCGAGCTTGACTGGTGGGCCGGTCCCCAAGAGTAGGAAGTGACGACCTCTTTAAAGAGAGAAATAGGTGGCTTTTTAAATACAAGAAAAAATCATGATGTCGTCCTCTGGTTTAAAATATTCCGGCAGTAAACTCGTCTCCCAGTCGGATTTCCGGGGGGGACTATCCCGGGAGATACAACATGGAGAATCAACTACAACTGAGGCCGCAAACACCTATTGTGACAAGACCAATGAAGACAATACCACCAGGCAACTACTTATAGAGTTTTGCAACATAAGGGGAATAGGACATAATAATATTAATGTCAGTTGCGTCCATCAACATTTGCAATCAATTAAACCCCATATCCTTGCATTATCTGAAACTCAAATCAGTCCAAAATCCGACTCCACATACCTTTTATGTCCTGGGTACGATTTGCATTCCAAGTTTAGATTCAAAGGAGGGGTTTGTGTATACATTCGAGCAGACGTTGCTTGTCAACGTGAAGAATCTTGTAAATAGAAGAAGTGGATGCAATGTGGCTTAGGACCATTGTCCACAACAAAACTAGATTTATATGCGCCCTGTATCGCTCACCAAATAGTGAACGACCCAGCCATTGTTTCAGTACTTGTCAGATAAGGCCGACTGGATCCAGGTCAACTATCCATCTTCAGAGATCGTAATACTTGGAGATTTTAATGTCCATAATTCAAATTGGCTAGCTCACTCTAACAAAACTGACGAAGCTGGAAGACAAGCCGAAGCGTTCGCAATCAGCTGCAATTTAACGCAGCTTGTAGATTGTCCTACAAGAGTTCCCACTAATCCTATGGATTTCAGAAATACGCTTGACTTGTACCTGACTTCAGAACCCGACAGCTATGTTATCAATTCAAACGGCCCTCTCGGTAACCCAGACCACGTTCTAATATCCGTCTCATGTCCTTTGACTGCCGAAACACTCGTGCAGCCGAAAAATCGTCGCCTAGTTTGGCACTAAAACAAGTCCAAGTGGGATGAATTGAGAGAGTTTTACGCGGAATATCCATGGCACGCCACCTGCTTCAATATTGAAGATGTCAGCCAGTGTGCAGAGGCTGTCACGGAGGTGATTCTTTTGGTATGGAACTTTACATACCACACAACACCAAGAAACCCCCTCTGCAAAGCCATGGTTTAACAAAGATTGTAAGCGAGCCTGCGTCAATAAAAAATAAAGCCTTCCGCGAATGGTCCTCAAACCCGACAGACGAGAAGAGGGCAGCGTATATACTTGATAGGAACAACTGCAATCTAACTATTCAATCCGCAAAACAAGCACTTAACAACACAGTAAAAAAAGCTTCTAGATTGCCCAAGTGGTTCGCGCCCCTTTTGGTCACTCGCTAAGGTGATTAGCAATAATTTTTGCCATTCGACTTTTCCACCACTTCTTAAAGACGACGGTGCTCTGGCAACTAGCTCCAAAAAAGGCTGACCTTTATTATTACTTTACAAGGCTCAAGTGCGTCCAGCTATGGAATATTGCTCTTATGCTTGGGGTTCAGCTCCTAAGCACTCGTTACTCTTACTTGATTCCATTCAAAAAAGAGCAGTGCGCCTAATAGTCGATCCAACGTTAACTGCCAACCTTCATAGTCTCGATCACCGTAGGAAGGTTGGATACTTATGCCTTTTTACAGAGACTACCACGGAAGGTGTTCTGCTGCCATTACCTCCATGATTCCACCAGGGGCTCAATTTGATCGACAAACAAGGCTAGCCGATAACAGTCACCAGTTTGCCGTGCATCTTTCTACAGCTAGGACATCGGTGTATCAGAAGGCTTTTCTTTACCGAACTGCAAGACTATGGAATAACCTACCTCAAGATGTATTTCCCCTTGGTTACAACCTACAGCAGTTTAAGACACGCACAAACCGATTTCTTCTAAATTCATCTCAGGGCGCTTGAAAGGGCGTTATAAGCTCAGTCTTTTCCCGAGAGAAGCGTATAAAAAAAACTGTTGCTGAAAATTGCAGTTCAGTGTGGTTCATCAGCTCTTACGCACAGAAAACGTATGCACAACTCGATGTTGCTGATGTGAAAAATTAGTAGCGAGACTGTTAGATCTAATCGGGCGCAATGCGTATTGCTCTATTCGATAGAGCAATCAGAATTCAGCAGATAGAACGGTTAGCAAAAATAAGCATACTTTTTGACCGCTACCAAAAGTGGAGTCCGCTCCCCAACATGTTTGATAGGTAGCGACGCGTTTAGCAGTTGTGTATCAGTTCCTTCCTGGTCACTCCGGAATTCACGGCAATGAAGCGGCAGACCAACTGTCTCCCTCCTCTAATCTTATCTAATCAGTTCCTTCTGCTAAATGCGCCAAATGTCTTTTATTCAATGATTCTAAAACAGCTAGTTTGAAGTTACGTGACCCTTAGTGGATTAATATTTTTCTGTAATCCAAGCAAACTGTCTAGGAAATGTGATGTTTCTAACAGATGTTCTTTTTGCGATTCTGCTGAAAGTGTTCGTGATTACAAAATTGAGATAACTAATTCTTGTACCAACACCCATAAAAAAATGTTTCTAAAAAAGATAAATCAGTTATTTTCAAAGAAGTTCATATTGAACTGACGTCTCAATCTTTAAATGGCTCCATATAAATCAGACATCACCAAGTATAGTGTATAGTTAGTCGCCCAGCACAAATTCAAAATAGATAGCAAACCTCGGCGGATTCGTCAACAAGCAAATTGTCGCATCTGGGGCTCGGAAAACCCAAGAGTTATTATTGAAAGCCCCTCTATCCTCAACGTGCGACTGTTTGGTGCGGTTTATGGTCCGGCGGAGTCATTGGACCTTATTTTATCGAAAATGAGGCTGGAGCAACAGTTACGGTGAATGGTTTGCGCTATCGAGAGATGATTAATGATTTTTTATGGCCGAAATTGGATAGTATTGATTTGGACAACGTTTACATTCAACAAGACGGTGCTACGTGCCACACAAGCAACGAAACCATTGATCTTTGCAGGAAAAGTTTCCGAACCGTGTTATCTCTTAAAGAGGTGATCACAATTGGCCACCGAGATCTTGTGATTTAACACCTTGCGACTTCTTCCTCAAAAATGGAATTCGTGAGGCTATCGAGGACATAGGGCAGCCACTTTGCGATTCGGTTATGAAAAATTTCATTAAAAGGATACATGATCTTGTAAGCGTGGTAGTGGTGGTCATTTGCCTGATGTTTATTTCCACTATAAGCGGCATAACTTCTTCTTCATAATGAAATGAACATCTGATCATTTATATTGAAGAATGGCATTTTTCTTTGAATATCAAAATAAGACCTCTTTATTATAACGGTTATATTTTACGTACCTACTTTTGTGATTGGTAATTTCATTCAGCATTTCAATTACTAGACTGCTTGCAGCCTATTGAAACTACGAATTTTATGGAAAACTCTTGTTTAATGTCTTTACACTACACACTATTGTCCTATCAATAATAATTTTTTTTCACTTGATATATTTTTATCAATACAACTTCCCTGAACCTTTCCAAAATCTCACCAACTCCACATCCCCTTCAGTAATTACCTCTTAACTATCCACACAGACCATTTACAATAACGCGTGGGCGTACAAACACCCATCTATCATCCATCTTAATTCCAACCGCAGTCTGTCGTTCCGTTCGGACAGATGACTGGCCATTTTTCGAGACCTTTCAAAGGGCCACAATGACGATCTAATGAATTACAAATAGATCTCGAACGACAATCTGGGATAAACAGGAATGGATTGAATTATTTCTATCAGATGTCCTTTACCCCAATGCATAATTCACGTATGGGTTAGTTTGCGTTTCCTCTGAGCAACCCTTCGAGACGCGCTTTGAATACGAAGGCCATTTAGTAGTGTTAGAGGAAATCGGAGAAATAATGGAACATTCATATCTGATGCATCGTGATTGATGTAATATTTTTTACCTACCACTTCGAGACCTGTTGAAAAAGTTTCCGAAGTTTTTCTAAAGATCTAAGATATTGCTTCCATGAGAATAGTTTCTCCTTGGCAGAGGAACACAGGCACACAGAACATACAAGAATATATATTCAGAACATTTTAGATAGCTATCATTATGTCATCGTTTACTTTCATCGGTGGATGTTATTATCAGCTCAAAATAATAAATATCAGGATGGAATCAGAGGGTCAACCCTGTAGACTGTGCAAAACTAGCTCAAGCCGCCGAGACAAGGCACCATCGATCCGAATATCCGGCGACACAAATGTAACACGAAACAAGGTACTGTCGAACCAGGTCCCGTATTCTCGACAAGAGCACACCACTCAATAAAGTTCGTATACGAAAGATCACTTGTCGAGAATACGGGGCCTGGCGAGCGATACAGAACCGATACACTAACACATTTGTGTCAGGTCATTTGCATCAGTGAAACTTTTCACCAGAATTGTTTGGTGTTCTTAATCTCATCAACTTTGTTGCACAAATTTCAATCAGACATTTTTTAAATTGTTTTCAATGGTTCCTGTTTTTGAAAAACGCATATGTCGGAGCTTATCTCGTCAGCGCTCAAAGAACATACAAGGTGGTAATATCATCTAGACTCTAGAGTATCCATAGATTGCTATTTCGTCCAATCGGGGCTCATTATTATATCATCATTCATTATCCTCGTTCGATGTCATTACCAGCTCAAAACAACAAATATTAGAATGGAACCAGTAGGTCATCCTGTAGATTGTGCAAAATTAGCTTCAGTCACCGAGACAAGGAACCTACGATACGAAAATCTGGCAACAGAACCGATACGTAACGCGAATAACGAATTGTCGAACCTGGTGTCAGCGATACACGAACCCATTCGTGTCAGGTCATTTGCATCATTAAAACTTTTCACCAGAATTGTTTGGTGTTCATAATCTCATTAACTTTGTTGCACAAATTTCAATCAGCCATTTTAAAAAAATTTTTTCATTGATTCCTGTTTCTGAAAAATCCATATGTCGGAGCTAATCTCGTCAACGCTCAAAGAACATACAAGGTGGTAATATAATCTAGACTCTAGAGCATCCATAGATAGCTATTTCGTCCAATCGGAGCTCGTTATTAAATCATCATTAATTCTCCTCTTTTGATATCATTTCTAGCTCAAACAACAAATATTAGAATGAAACCAGATGGTCACCCTGTAGATTGTGGCGGAACCCTTTTGAGAAAAATACTTGACGGAACCCTACAATAAAACAATAGTTTTTAAAAGTGTATTCTTCATTAAGAGCATAATAAAAGTAGAAACAATGTGACAGTTAATAATTATTATTTACTGTAGCACATGGCAAGTTCATAATAGAAGACATTAAGAGAAAAAATCTCAACTAATGGGAGGTATGAAACTGTTTTTTATTTTTCATCAAATGTTTGATATCAGGTTTGATAGAAGACACTCGAAGTCTCATCTCAGGTTCGGTGTCCAGTCTATTGCGGTATTTCGTTTTCGTGGCTGCATATGTTGAGACTCCTGTTTCGCACAAATATGTGGTTGGGAACGGGAGAAGAATATTCAGAGCTATTTTGCCAAGCATTGGATATTCCTCACGGATTCTGCACCAAAAATCGTTGAGAGGCCTCGTTTGGAACAGATTCCTTACTTTTATCTGATGACATTTCTAAAAGAGATTCCTATATCTCGTTTGACATACTTTCGGACATCCGCTAGTTGGGTAAAAAAGGATTATGAATCCATGAATTCAGCTTCATTTTTGTATTTTGTTCATCGGGAAAATACTTTTCAAAGGATGCGCGCATCGATTAGAGATATTGGACCAATTTTTCAAACACATCATCTTGAAACATTTCTGGGTCGTTATCGCTTACAAACTCACAAAAAGCGCCCACAAGTACAAGCGCGGGGGCGTCATAAATTTCGATCATAGAGAGGTATTTCGATCTTTTTTCTAATTCTTGCGGAACCCTTATAGGGGTATCGCCGAACCTTAGAGTTCCGCGGAACATATTTTGGGTATCACTGATCTAGAGTATTCTTAGTTAGTAGTAAGTTATTTCGTCCAATCGGGGCTCATGATCATGGCATCATTCATTCTCCTCGTTCATTACCAGCTAAAAACAACAAAGATTAGAATAAAACCAGAGGGTCACCCTGTAGACTGTGCGAAATCAGCTTCAGCAGCCGCCGAGACAAGGCACCTTCGATCCGAAAATCCGGCGACAGAACCGATACGTAACACGAACAACGAACTGTCGAACCTGGTGTCAGCGAATCGGGGTAACAAACGAGCGTAGCGAGGCAATCAGGAACTATCCCGTCTTACAGGGAAAAGGCGGGAACGGAACCTTGTCGAGCGGTTTGGAGCCAGTGGTGATGCTCTGACATCTACCCCGTGGGGTGTATGAGGCTCACTGTTCATTGTATACCTCCGAATTGGGACAGCTGTAACGGGATGTCCATTTGGATATATGGTATTAGTTGATGTTTCACGGGAGGATGTGGTGAGGGAAGAATTTTAGCAACGATTAATTAAATCATGATAAGGTCGATACTATTGAATTGTTATGTTATGGGTTGTTTTCATCATCTTCTATTCTTCCGAATGAAGATTGGTTGCCAGCTGTGATATTGAAAACATTTACTGAAAAAACTATATAGTCCGTCCACGAAACGTTGAGCTGTCGGTTGGCCATGACAATTTGGCATATTCCACAGTGTATATTAGAATTTAGGTTATGTTCTTTATTTTCTTGTCAGATTGATACGCAATGTTGTCAATATTGCATAGAATTCTATGATAACTCGCAAGCTTGTCGGATGAGACCGGGTATACTCGGAAACGTTGACTTTATTTTACGTTATGACATCAAATACTGCCAACTTCAGATGAATAAACAAACGCCTACTATGCGCTCAAACTTTCGTGAACGGACTATACCTGTCAATTTGATATCTCTCCTGGTGCAATCCGATGAACGTTCTCATTTGCATTCCCCATTCGAATGTAAAGTTTTCCAGTAATCATTAGCGCTTTTCGGAAACTTACTCAGGGTTATTTACTCGATCCATTGGATCCCGTGACGGATCTACCCGGATCACGGACCCGGGTTGTAGGTTTACGAACACATCAGGTTTAGGATTTGAAGTGTCAGACGTATCAATAACATAACCAAATATTTTATGCATTTATTTTCTCAGTCCCAGTCTATTTTCGGATTGTCTCTAGCTTTGCTTGCATTGATAGGCTTTTGTAAAATCTTTCTTATAATTACTAGTGTGCCCTTCTATGTTTAATGTTATTTTTGAGTACCTATATTAAAGAAGTAAAAAGTTTGGTTTTCAATCCCAGTTTATTTCGGGTTGTTTCTAGCTTTGCTTGCATTTATTGGCTTTTGTGAAATCTGTCTTATAATTTGTGGTGTGCACTCCCCTTGTCGAGCAGTTTGGAGCCAGTGGTGATGCTCTGACATCTACCCCGTGGGGTGTATGAGGCTCCCTGTTCATTGTATACCCCCGAATTGGGACAGCTGTAACGAAATGTCCATTTGGATATATGGTATTAGTTGATGTTTCACAGGAGGATGTGGTTGGATGTGGTGAGGGAAAAATTTTAGCAACGATGGATTGAATCATGATAAGGTCGATACATAAACCTAATAAGAATAGATACCACATGAGAAAGAGAGGTCACTTGGTCGAATGTGATGGAGCTATTGTGGGCAATGTCAGTTGTCGATAAAAAAAACCCTCCAAAAAGATCATTCCAAATGAAATATATCAGAAAATATATGACTTCAATTCAGACTTTAGTATGACTTGAATTATATTCACGCATCAACTCCTTGTGGGCAAAGCAAAGCCTGGGGTTACATAAATATTTGTTTACATCTTCCATATGATTTTGAGTTGCCCACAAACTTGGTTCATCTCTTTTCTTCGATAAGATCGCATATGTCTTTCTCTCTGTAATGTAGCAAAGTGTTTCGATCTTCTGTTAAGTCACGTGATTCTGCACCATAATAACTATAGATCTATGGGATACTATTGAATTGTTATCTGGGTTGTTTTCATCATCTTCTATTCTTCCGAATGGAGATAAGTTTCCAGCTGTGATACTGAAAACTTGTGATTCACTGAAAATACTATACCTGTCAATTTGATAGCTCTCCTGATGCAATCCGCTGAACATTCTCATTTGCACTTCCCATTCCAATGTAAAGTTTTCCAGTGATATCATTTGGCGTTTTCGGAAACTTACTCAGGGTTATTAACTCGATCCATTGGATCACGTGACGGATCTACTGAGATCACAGACCCAGGTTCTAAGTTTACGCACACATCAGGTTATGAATTTAATTTTTCAGTCTCAGTTTATTTTAGGATTGTCCCTAGCTTTGCTTGCATTGATTGGCTTTTGTAACATCTTTCCTATAATTTCTGGTGTGCCCTCCCTTTGTCGAGCGGTTTGGAGTCAGTGGTGATGCTCTTACATCTACCCCGTGGGGTGTAGGGGCTCACTGTTCATTGTATACCCCCGAATTGGGACAGCTGTAACGGGATGTCCATTTGGATATATGGTATTAGTTGATGCTTCACGGGAGGATGTGGTTGGATGTGGTGAGGGAAGAATTTTAGCAACGATTGATTAAACTATGATAAGGTCGATACCATTGAATTGTTATTTGGGTTGTTTTCATCATCTTCCGAATGAAGATAAGTTGCCAGCTGTGATATTGACCACTTGTGATTTACTGAAAAGATTATTACTATTTATTTTATAGCTCTCCTGAAGCAATCCGCTGAACTTTCTCATTTGTACTCCCCATTCGAATGTAAAGTTTTCCAGCGATATCATCAAGCGTTTTCGGAAACTTACTCAGGGTTATTTAGCCTATTCGTTTCGAAGAGTTTTGTGCTCCTGAGTAACTCAAAAGCTCAAAATACGGGCTACTATTGGTTGTGCACTAGCACTGAAACAGTCAACTCGATCCACTGGACCACGTGACGGATTCTAAGTTTACGAACACATCAGGTTTAGGATTCGAAGTGTCAGACGTATCAATAACATAATCAAATATTTTATGAATTTAATTCTTCAGTCCCAGTCTATTTTCGGATTGTCTCTAGCTTTACTTGCATTGATAGGCTTTTGTAGAATCTTCATTATAATTTCTGGCGTGCTCTTCCATGTTTAATGTTATTTTTGAGAACCTATGTTAAAGTAGTGAAGAATTTGGTTTTTCAGCCCTTGATTATTTTCGGATTGTTTCTAGCTTTGCTTGCATTTACTTGCTTATAATTTCTGGTGTGCACCGCCATGTTCAATGTTATCTTTGAGTAACTCTGTTAAAGAAGTAAAAGAGGCGAAAAACGAATATTAATACTCAAAAATCGCTTCATCCTCATCCAAGGGTTTTCCAGTAAGAGGTGTTTTTTTGATAGTCAAAGAAAAATGCCATTTTTCAATATAAATAATCGGATGTTTATTTCCTCACAAAGAAGAAGATATGCCGTTATTAGTGAAAAATAACATCAGTCAAATGACCACCAGGACCACGCTTACAGGACTATACCCTTTTAATGAAATTTTCCACAACCAAATCGTAAAGTGGCTGCCCTATGTCCTCGATATCCTCACGAATTCCATCTTTGAATTGACGCTTTGCTATTGCTGTAGACCTTCTATTTCACATGGACCCAAAGGAAGAAGTCGCAAGGTGTTAAATCACCAGATCTCGGTGTGAAAGATCATAAATTCCTACTTCATTGTTTCTTCTCTCAAAAGCTCAGAATGAAGAATATTCATTGAATTCACGAATACAAAAATGGAACCTTTCGAAATGGTTCTATTTCAATCAATAACCTCAGAAGCCATGTGCGAGCTTCACGTCATGTCTACATTCATGATCATGAAGCGAGCTAAGCTGAGGGTAAAATCTTATAGATTTGAGGTCATAAGGGAAAAAAGATAAATGTTGAGAAACAGCATCGTCATAATTAGCAGAACCCATTTAGTTCCTCATCTCATTCATTCCAATTGAATGTTACGTTATATTCCAAACAACTGAATATCCTGTTTTACCATTGGTTACCTGATCACCAAAACAGACCAACCACCAAGCCCGTCAGGGTGTCAGAATCCGCATTCACACATTGTCGTATTAGGCATGACACTTCCAAACATCCCTTTCATTAAAAGAACCATTATTTAGATTAATGTTGCCCCCTATTGCGGTTTAGAAATGCACGAAAGTAGTATTCGTCTGTTGCCAACTGCCAAGAGGGGCAACCAGATAAAATACTCCCTTTTTTTATTTCGCGTACATTGTACTTGGCTACGTAAATGATACGTAGACTCCCTGTGGCGATCCTGAATGGATACGGATCCAGGACCCACAGGATGGGATCCGTGTGTTTAATGGACATCACTTTACATCTGTCTCAATTTGGGGTACAATATGGGGACCTATGGCCGATGTTTGCCGTGTTTTACCCGCTATGGCGGTGAGGTAATAAAGTCATACACGGTTACATATGCCTGTGCGTGAGATACAATTAGATGGCATGGGGGGACAGTTGCCACCATTATTTCGTGGAATCGATAGTTTAATGATGGAAAAACTTTGTGATTTTGTATCTCATGCTGCCTGAAGAAAATTTCCTTATTTTTCATTGTTTGCAGGAGTTATTATATTACTTTTGAAGCTGATGAAAAATTTTAAAAAAAGGCCGGTCGTGAAAACGGAAATTTTGTAAAAAGGCTCCTGACTTTGATACTACCTGGAATGAGAATTGATTTGGTTAATGTCAACGACATTAATATGGATTGATCAGGAAATAATGTGCGTTGACGGGATTAGTTCCGAAGTATGGGTTTAAAATTGGTTGATTTTAAATCAATTAATATTATTCTCCGCTTTCATCATTTGGAAATAATACAGTTACATAGTGTTTTTTTTTTATTGAAGTGTAACCTAAATATCAATTGTTTGTTTTCAGAATATTTCCCACAAAGATCTATACATTTCTGCATGCGTTTGAACCAATAGTCGAAACGCCTTTGCCTTCCTAATTGAGATAGCTCCAAAACATGCATACTGAAAGCATCAACCGCTTCTTCGGGTGTCAAAAAACTCTTAAATCTCAGCTTTTTCCATGTACGGAAATAAAAATGAGTCATAATGAAGCTCTTCAGCACTATACGGTGGATAACTCATGAACTCTGTGTTTTGCAAAATGCAGTTAATAATAATAATAAAATAATTATTATTTATTATACCCAACAGGAGAATTCCCAATTATAGGGTTACATTGAAGTAATACACCGACAACTTAAAATAAAAGAAAACATTTTCATATTAACAAACAGCTTGGAACTCAAAACACTATGAAAACACAGTTTAAAACTAAGTTTATTAGCACATTCACATGATAGATATATAGGTGCAAACGTCGCTACATGTGATATAGCTTGTCAAAGTCAAGAGATACATATAGTTAGATATTCAATTTGAACGAACTCAATTTATGGCTGCATTCAGTATAGAAAACAACGAAAAAACATACACGACAATTAGTGGTAGCCTCCAGAAATCTGCAAATATCTATCAATATCACTTACATCCTAATGTAAAAATTAAAAAAAATACCAAGATGAAAAAACCGAAGAACTGCAAAACTTAACTGTTGTTTTAACTCGTTTTTTCTATGTTCATTATCATCGAAAAATAATTTATGAATTGATATATCAGAAGATATACGAGTACATATAAATTTCTTATGATATTTAATATCTATACAAGTCTCGTTATTACCTGATCGTTCCAACAAGGATTAAGGAAAATGAGTTCAATATTTCCACCTATATTCATATTGACAAATATGCGCTCATTGATTATAATTCTTTCACTATTAATTGAATATTAAAATTTAATGCTATCCACCATGGGATTATTTCCATCTGAACAGAAATGAATGAAGCGAATAATTTATTAATTATAATACATTAGCGTCTAGTCCATCAAACCGCACATTTTGAAATTTTCATAATTATTCATTCCACGGTTTGTCATTACTATTTTGCATAATTAGACTTGGCAGGAAATATGTTCGTAATTGAATAAATAGCTAATTGAGATTTTTCACCATTTTATTATGATTGATTAGTCGCTGAACGCGAAACCATGTATCTGTTTATGGAATATTTCCCGATATACTTAATGAACCCATATGAGTGCTCTTGTTACATGTTAACGACCAATTCATTCGCGATTTTTCTTAGTTAAAGAATCTTGTCAGCAGTCAAGGACAGCTCGACCCAACGAACAGTAAATGATATGCGGATACTCGATATCTTGCAATTGATATAAACTAATATGGAAGTGGATGGTTATTACTGGGAACACACCTTTACAAATTTCATTGAAGGAAGAATTTCAATATTTGTTTCATGATAGGACGGCTCAGTAACTCGACTATGATGATACATTCTTCGTGAATACGGTTGGAGTAATAATTGATAAGCTACATTGAATTTAGTGGGGGTTCATTATAAACTTCATTATGGGCAAGTAAAGAAAAACCATTACCATTTCTCATTCAAACATTTTATGTTCAAATTGAAAAAAGTAGTGTTTTAGTATCGTGATGATAAAATAATTAAATTATCCCATCATAAAACAACACTTCAAACTGCTTCGATATCAATGACGTAATGTATATTAACAACCTTGATAGCATGCATCAAGAATGAACAATTAAATCAGAAGAAAAACCAATTTGAGTTTCACGTTGGTTGGAGTTTTCAATGAATATGGATAAAATGTAAGACTATTGATATTTCCCAGTGTAGCAAACCATATGGGGAGTGTCATTCTCAGTAAAAGCAGAGGAAAATGTGAGCAAGACAAGAAGCATTTTTACATATAATAGGAAGAGCACAGAAATAACAACCCCAGCAAAACCTGTCTTCTTTCCTGTATAAGATGATGAATGAATTGTTTAACACGTTCGCTGCGGCACGATATTTTTGCGTTTTTCCGTTTGTGCGTTACGGGGTCTATTTGACCCGTATGCGACTTTCCGTTTGTGCGTTACGGGACGTATGTGTCCCGTACAGGTGCCACTATATATCACGCTCTACTGAAATGGGGAAAAGTATAAGAGCAGTGAGATTTTGCGAGTTGCAAGGTGATGGAGTTTCGAACATAGTGCAAGCGCAGGACGGGTCTCCTACGTCCCGTTTCGCCACCATGGTGGTCAGTTGTAAGGTTACTTTTGAGACATTAGTATTTCGAACACAAGATTCATTTCATTCGGAAATAATATTACAAACATATTTCTAACTCAAAATATAAAAAGGAAAACATTTTAAAGAAACCAAAAAAAATAGTCCCTAAACCGCTCCAGGAGCTTGTGCTGCGTGCGCTTGATTGAAGCAGGGAAGGCAATACCCTGGATTTCCATACAGAAAGTATAAACTTTTTCGACTTTATTATCAGCATTTTTTACTTGACATGGCTGGCGCAAAATTTTATAGCAGCCCCCACATTTTTGCCTCTTTTTTGCTTCCGGACCTCCATCCGTCAGTGTTTGTATCCTCTTAGGTGTTCGCGGCCGAGGCAGTTCAAGTTCCAAAGATGCCTCGTGAAATGCCTCGACTTTTTGGTCAGCTTCATCTTCTTCGCCATCTTCTGAACTTGGTTCAAAATTTTTGTCTCTAATAGAATCATCGGAGTCGTCTTCAAACTGCTCCTCAGAACTTTCGTTATTCTGAGCTAGGGCAAGAGATAAAACTTTTGCACCTCTAGACATCGCACCTTACTCACTCCACGCACTCTGGTCGAATACTAATCCACTGGAACAGTTTTACGCTGTTGATAATACGATTGCCCGTGTCTTGTCTCGACTTGTCACTGAACCCCGTACCGCCCCCAGGGAAGAAAACGTACAATCAGGCGGTACGGGGCATATATGTCCCGTACGATATTTGACCATAAATGAGGTAGAATTCCATAAACAATCACCCTGGTGTCGACAGTTTTCTGAGAAGTCGAAAAATACTGAAATAAGCCTTCCGCCTGGGAGGAAGTTACAGCGATTTTGCCTCCGCCCCAACGGAAAGTCCAGTACGGGACAAATAGACCCCGTGCCGCAGCGAACGTGTTAAAAGATAAGTCGAGTACTTATATTGGAGTATTTCTTTTATGGATAGATATTTTGAACAGTGAATCTGAAAAAGTAAATCCATGACACGAAGTGAAGCAAAAATATTAAATTAATATAAGTGTGTATGTATAAGTCCAAATTATATATCTGAGAATTATTGGTTAGGCAACTGAAAATAACATTTTCTTGAAACTTGCAAAACATCATCCAATTCTGATGTTAAAGATTGTTGATTGGGTAACGTTCCACTGCGACATCAAGGTATATTTTGTTGTTTTAGCAACTGCACCACAGCTCGCCAGTTCCACGCCCTAATGAACTCCAGTTTCTGAGAACGTTTCTTCTTTAATTTTCCTAGCGAGGCATTCTGTAACTCAATCATAGTAGTTCCCTCCTACTCCTTACAGAATCTACACTGTGAGGGCAAAAGGGTATATGCATGACTTTTGAAAATAAGTTAATATGATAGCTTAGCTTCTGAAATTATTATAGGCATTACCTAATTTTTTTAACATCTCATTATTATTCAAAAAATAACATTCTTTTCGATCAATTATTTTGGTTATTCAAACACATCATATTTTCGCTGGCGTTCATGACGTTACATATTTTCTCATAGAGAATAGAGAAAAATAACAATGTCTTTGACGTGTTCTGTGATTACGTCGTCCATAACTGTAGATTTTAAAATATTAAATAATCAAAGCTCATAAGTTCCATGTAATTCTGACGTCATCTATTCGCCACCAATAGCCTTTAATTGAGTGTTTTGAATTTCGCTATATTCGGGGTATTTTTTTGCATTTTCGTTCGATATTTCTAATTAGGGAACGTATAATTCAGAGCAACGACTACTTACATGTCAAGTATAATAGTAACAAAGTAGATTTAAAAAAATGAAACTTGAACTAAAAATAAATTTTATGCATACCTATACCCTATTCTCATCATATGCTTTCCAAGGTGGCAATGTCCAGTTAGAAAGCCAGCCAGTAGGCGTAACTCATTCTTACTGGGATCTGAATACATTTGGACTTTGCAGCTTCAAAGTTGCGAAGGAACTTTTCCGGAAAATTCTTCCAGAGTGCTTCATTTTCAGTTTCTTCCTCCTCCAAAAACTCTTTTTCATAGGTGCATTTGCCTATACTATAAGGGGTTCAGGGCATGTAAGTGGCGTTTGTGCTCCTTGATGTTACATTTTGTAATAATTGAAACCTCAGTTGAACCTTCAGCTTTTGCAACATTTCTACAATTATTTTGTGTTACAACCTAAATATTGCAAGCTCAATTGGTAATATTGAATGGACTGTCTGTACATACTGTACTATACGATTATTATTATTTTATAAATAAACGATGATCACATATTGAGTGTGAAACTATTAGATTTTCACGAAAGTTTTCTCGACGTTAACAGAAACCGATCAACCGATCTTCTCTATAAACCTTCTGGTGGTTGCGGAAAAAAAGCGAACTGATATTTGAATCTTATCATTATGGGCATAAGAAGCGTGAAAAGGAGAGTATTCAAGAGAGTAGCAGAAAAAATTTTATAAATTTTTTTTTCAGAAAATCTGACTTCAACTCATTGGAGTGGAACATGTTAAAGCAGTAAGTAATGCCTTGATCATATCCTTCATGATGCAAATTTGCTAAACGAAATCGATAATTCGCTATGATTTTTCGCAGAATATTCCGAAGATTCTTTGTTTACTTGAACCCTTCTTCAGACTTTCAAGCTCAATTTATACCACAGTTAAGATAGGCTCACTGAAAGGGGAAAAATCACAGACTATTTTTCAACAGCACACCCTCTGGTAGTTACTCCAATAACTGTCACTAGCTTTGCGATGAAACGGTCAAATTTGCATCTGAAAAGACTCGGAGAAGTAAAACTGAAAAATTTCCTTGCATCGCCGCTGTAAGGTCATTACAGAAAGTCAGATATATTTGTATACAGACAATAAACGTAAAAAAGCAGAAAGAAGTGTTGACAATTAAGTGAAACAACAGCCGAATTCTCTAGAAGCATTGTATTTTTGTCGCGAATGGTGGAATGGCCTTTAATAATGTAGTTTTCGGAGCAGGGACGTACTAGGAGCTATTATCAGTATTCCGAAACGAAACATGGTAAAAATTTTGATTCATTTTCACAGAATATATTGATACAATGACTTAACTTAGATATCGTACCCATAGAAAAGAAATTGAATGAGTCAATTGAAAATAAAAATCTCATCATGGTCTTGTTCATTGACCAAGGTATTTTAGAGACCCTACACTCTTCAGGCTTTGTATTGCTATTTCCTTACCATGTTAAGTTAGACTCTTCATTTTTTCTCATCAAAATTTTTGTATTTTTAATGGGGGTAAATATATTCGCGTCCGTGATATAATGTCACACGTGCCTCCAGGGTAATTCTGAATGAATAGCAATAACGAATACCAGACTGTCTCCGGATCTCCTGGTGAACACATTGCCATTTCAAAAATGCCAATTCGACGAAATTAGTAATTGGACCATTGAAGGTATAAACTGCAGTAAAAGTAACACATGTATAGTGGAAGACTCCTTATGAATATAAGACTCAAGAGGTAGAATTAGATTATCATCATAAGAATATGGCAATGTGTAAATTCAAACGAATATATATATTACCATGTTCATATAACACACACAATCGTTTCGTTAGGTATGAAACCTTCTTAACTGAGTGTACCAAGTGGAGTGATTTAGCCTCAAATTAGAGTTTTTGAGTTTGGTCCCCAACGAAAAAAATTCATCCTATGTAGCATTAAAGGTTTTAGATGTTATATGCATTAATTATTAGGAACTTAATAGTCTTATCAATACTTCATCAATAGTTCTAAACCATTAATCGCTAGCTTTATAAACAGATCATGAAAGGAGCTTGAACGCATGGTGAAACACATTCTTATTTTGCACAAGAGATACATTTGACATAATATGAATTTCTTTGTTTCAGCAGAGTTGTAAAAGAGATCGTATCACTTCTGAATACTTTATGTTTGGTTGTCTATGAGTTGCACATTGAAATAGTAGAAATTGAGCAATTAAATGGTTCATTATTGATCAATTGCTTGTATGTTAAATTGAGCTTTTATGTTGAGGTGGACTAAAAAAAAATATCGATCGTTAAACGCTGTCATCAAAAAACTAGTAGCTTAAATAACTATTATGTTAATGCAATTGATTGGATTCATCACAATTATGTCTTGAAATTCCAATATCGAAAACTGTTGTTCCTACCTAGTTTCGAAAAAGGGACTAACATTCGCACACTGTGAATATATCAACACTCTGAGTATGCCTACTCAGTTCGGCCGGTAAGGCACCGCACAGAGATGCCTACTCATATACATTTCATGACAAATATACCATTGAAAGTTCTTCTTTTCAGCGAAATGAAAATGTTTCAAATATTTTTATTTGAGCAATCTCTCACATTATAAAGATGCGAAAGATATATCTGATGATACAATGCGAGGTTTTCTTCATCTCAATAGTGAACTTGTCAGGAGTGTCTTATATAGAGAGGCTGAAAGTAGGTTCTATTCATGCTATACAGAGAGATTCAAAGTTCTATAGGCGAAAATAGAGACGCATATACAGGGTGTCTACTTTTAAAGTGGACAAACTTCGAGTGGTGATTATACAAGTGATATGCAACAAAAAATATCATATAACACATGTTCGAAATGTTGACGGTTATTCTTCAATTTAACATTTTTGATTTCACGAAATATTTCAAGTTTTTTCTCTTAAATGACCTTTATTCATTTTTCCTAGTAGTCTCATCAAATTTGAAGAAGAAGACTTTTTCGTTTTTATCATGTTGGCATTGATATTATAGCGGAAAATGAACAGCTAGCACAAAAGTTTGTATGTCATTCGAAAGTACTCTAAATGAAGTATTTTTTACTGAAAAGAAACCGTGTGCATAATTATTGATATTTCATCAAAAAAACCATTGGAAAAATAGCACTGATTTTATTAACTTCAGAATCGTGATATTTTTCTCCTTGCCACGCCTGCAATAAGAGTGTTTTCTGCAAACGGACTCTCTCATCTTGTAGCAAATTATAGCCCTTTCCGAATATGTGGTCCAATTGAGAGAAACTACAAGGAAAACTGAATAATAATCATTTTAAAGAAAAATATATTTCGTGAAATCAAGAAATGTTAAATTGAAGAGTAACCGTCAACATTTCGACCATATGTTATATGACGATTTTTGTCGCAAATCACTTGTATGATCACCCTCGAAGTTTGTCCACTTTAAAAGTAGATACCCTGTATAGACTGATTTTTGTTATCAAACGCAGAAGGAATTCTTTGCCGATGATCTTCTGTTTTCGAGTTACTGTACTCAAAAGTAGTGGATATGATGGATTTCATGAATTACAAAAATCTCAGAAATAGAATTGTTTTTATCTTCATGCATATCTTCGATTTCATTTCCTCCCAGTCCGGATCTGGGTATGCAGCAACGCGAGTTCAGCCATGAAATTTGCATCGTTTGACGTCACTCAGCTATGGAACTTTATGTCAAACGCTTCTGGGACAAAGGAGGGAATTAGCTTGTCTCTCGGCGTATACCCATTTTATTATTCTTTCGAATATAAACATTTTTTATTGTTGATATTATGTAAAGGTTGAATTGCATTTTTATTGTGTTTGACATGTCCTCGTTCGATGGCGGAAGTGGATATCAGTTTAATTTCGCGAATGTTGTAGTAAAGTTATTGGATGGTACGCGACATGGGGGAAATATTATTGTCGAAGCGATATAAAAATATGGTAATATGAAAAAACTACACGAATTCATTATAACTACTGCCTCATTGTCAAGAACGTGTGTAATATTACATAGTTTCATTATTCTGTCAATTATGATAAAACATATTTCCTTTTTTTAAATACTATAACTCAATATTTGTTAAAAGTTTGTTAATTTTAACATCATTAAAACTATATTTGATTTATTTTCTGAGGCCAAAGATAGATATGCATTCAAACTCTGATATTTTCCTTGACAAAATTTGAGCTGGCATTAAGAATGAAAATAAATTGGATTCGTGCACGTTTGACAGCTAACGCACACTGATGGTACAAAACCTCAGTTTTCCTATGTAAATCATATCAAAACCACCAGATATTTTGGTGTTTCTCAAGCGTTTCAGTTGATTTATTTCTTCTTTGGGCTGAAAAATCTTGAAAATGGACCTATTAAATTATTTATTAAGTTGAGATCATAATAGAAAAGCATTTACTAATTATCTTTCAAAATTCATCAGGAGTGCTTACTTTCTATGGTGTTTTCTATTTTGAAACCTTTCCTTTCCTTTCCTGATAGATTTTTCGGGAAAACCAGCAGGCAACGCTTATTAACAAGAATAGCTTGTGAAGATACCAGGATGAAATGTCGAGAACAAATCAGCAACGGCATCCAAATTTCTGAGAGAAACTGAACAATAAAAGGCCGAAAAGTCTCAACTTATTTATGGAGTTATGTTTGGTCGAAAGGTTGGAAAAACTTTCTGCTTAACCATAACAATAATAACATTCGGTAGCCTGTTTACTTCAAAGGCTTTATTTCACACTCTGAGATACTGAATTGAAATGATGCAACACTCAGGTATCACTTTCTTTGTGGAACTTGGTCAACAGCGGATATAGACTTAGGTAGATTATGGATAGCATTTATTTTTTGTGATTTCGTTTAATTTTTCAAACATGAAATTAAAGTATCAAATTAGAGGACTCGGTAATTTGTAATGATATGAATTATGATTATTTCAAGTAGCAAAGGTCACAGGTCAGTGGTTACAATTGTTTAGTAACTGAGGACAAAATATAAACTGATGGTCTTTCAGCTGAGTGGTTAGAACCCGAAAGGGTAAAAAAATCAGTCGGCGTTCGCTGAAATTTCGAAATCTTCCTAAGCTCTCTGAAAGAGCGATACAAAAATTATTTACTCAATAGTTGACCATTCCTACCTTTTTCTGTAATTCCTCAAGAAGTTCAAAACGTTTAAAATCAATTGTTACAATGAAGTGAACAAATTGGATAAATGAGATGAATAATATGAAATGAAAGAAATAAAACAAAATCTTATTAGCAATTGACAACACAATTATTAATTATTTCAATTAACTTGTTTAGTTACTTTATTGTAACATTTTGAAATGATTGCTTTCAAAAGTTTTAAACTACTGAAACAATAAAGAGAAAAATTTGACGATAGTCAACTATTGAATGGAATGTGCAACAACTATCTATTTTCTTTATCGCTCTTTCAGAACTTTGAGGGAGATTTAAAATAAATCAAAACTACGCTTTTGAACCGTTTTCCTTGCGATTTCTGATTCTACCAGTGGCGCAGCCAGGATTTTGTTTTGGGGGGGCTGAACTAAAAAATTCTTGATGATACAACAAATACGAAAGTTTCAAAAAAATAAAGACGAAAGGAATTACGAAGAAATTTAATCTTTGGGGGGGGGGCTGTAGCCCAAAGCCCCCCCTAGCTGCGCCAGTGGATTCTACCACATCAGCTTCACTTATTTCGATTGTTCAGAGATGAAAAACCAGCTGCAAAATGCCATAACAATAAGTTGATATTCTAGGAAACGCTAAAAAAATTCCAAAAATCAGTTTCCATAATATAATGCGAATTAATAGTAGCTCAAATAATGTTTACATAATTATCTCAGAAGAAATTTATTTATTTGGGTTGGATTGTTTCTTCCATATTTTCTCGAATCAACCACCACTTTGTTCTCAAGTAAATGTGAACGAAATTTTCTTTAGAATCAATTTGATGGTTTCGAAAATATCCTCACCTTGCAGCTGTTCAGGAAAAATTGATTCAGGATAACTAATATCTGTTTCAATTCAATAATAATTCGTTCAACGGAACAATCGAAAAAGCAATATATCTCTGACGATATCACTTTCGTACACCATTGTTAAACAACGAGGGATGTTCCAACTAGAACAAAGGAGGCTGAAAAAGTCGCATCAACCAGTACGAGCACGTTTTCTGGCTTAAAAACTGTCATGAATGCGCTAATGTGGATTATCATCGAGAATACAATCAAACGAATAAATAATGTAGCGTACGTCGAGTCGCAATGAATGATTAATAAATAAAATGGGGTGAAGCGATTGTGTTTGACGTTGTCGTGAGCGCAGATTACAGATAGTGAGGTCTGTAAACGTGTGAAGGGATAGATGGGTCGGCTTGAAGTCAATCCTGGGAATAATTGGCATCGGCTCTGAGAGTCTGACTCTAGAGATCAATCGGATGGTACAAAATATCAGGATAATATTCCGTTTTCATCTGTATTTCTACACTCACCGGCAAAATAATCGATTCACTAAAAATGATCATGAAGTTAATTCCTAAAATGTTATTTCAAGTCCGATTCGATTGAATTTTCTTTTTAACTGTAGGTATGTTGACACAAAATCGGTTGTTTTGCACAAAGTTTAGAACAACCCCTGGTGTGTTTCAGTTGTTCAACCGTGTGATTTCTCATTTCATCATCAAGACACATCTTCTCTTGGCAATTTAATACTTCATCAATAGCTCAATTTTTGTTGAAGATACAGGGTTATCAGAACAACTCCACAATTTCGCTATGGCTATGAAAGTACTTATGCTTTACTAGCGACCCGCCCCGGCTTCGCACGGTACGACATCACATTAGATTATTAGAAACCTCAAAAATAACAGTACATACTTCTTCATTATTATTGGATGTTATTATACATATAAAGCTTCCTCTTGAATCACTCTATCTATTAAAAAACGCGTCAAAATCCGTGCGTAGTTTCAAAGATTTAAGCATACAAACACAGACAGAGAAAGCGACTTTGTTTTATACTATGTAGTGATAATGCCCCACCGCATCAACCGCATGTGGCTAGGACTGCCAGGGAGTATTTAGCAGAGGTTGATATCTCATAATTGAACTGGTCTGCTCAAAACCCAGATTTGAACCCAATTGGGCATGTTCAGATGCTTTTGGAAGGGAAAAAACGCTCTCGCGTACCACCCCTGAAAATCTTCAGCAGCTCAGTGATGCTCTAATCGATTCAAAACCTCAATGAGGATATGCCGAGACGAATTGCACCTGTTATCCGCATCTGGGTGGAAAACTCGTTATATTTTAGACTTAGTTTTCGGTTTATTTTCAATATGTTAGAATTTTAGGTTTGATTTGTTGAAGTACCTACTGTTGTAGAATTAGCGAATTTCAATGTTTTACTGAAAACCCTGTATCTTGAACAGAAATTGAGCTACTATTAATAAAGAATTAAGTTGTCAAGAGTAGATGTGTTTTGATTATGAAATAAGAAATTACACGGTGGAATACTGTTAAGTTAGGGTAAAAAACCAGATTTCGTTTCACCCTGTATGAATGACGTACGCCGAGTTTTCTTGATATTCAAAACTGGTGATTGATTAAGGATGAACATGACTACAATTAAAAAGTAAATGCAATCGAATCAGACATGAAATAATATATTTAGGAATTATAAAATGAGAACACCGAGTTTTTTTTTAAATTCAAAACTGATGACTGATTAAGGATGAACATACCTACACTTGAAAAAAATTCAAATCGGACTTGAACTGATATATTTATGAATTCACAAACTTCATCTATTTTTTGAGTGGATCGATTATTTTGACACTTTTTGTTAGGGCAAATTTTGTTCTGTATTGGAGAAATCATTGAACAATGTCATTTGTTTTCGATTTTGAGAATATTCGCTCAACTGAATTAATTGTTGTTTTTTCATTTATGTGGTCAACTTTTCTGATCAAATCTTAACCCTACCGTGAAAATTTCGAGTTTGAAGTCTTTTCCGAAATTATAGTGTTCACGGTCAGCCGTTATGCAACTCACTGGTTCGCATGGCAGTACTGTTCCTGAGAAACTGAATGTTTATACAGATCTCCAAGATTAAAAGATCACCTTTTCTCCTTCAAAATTGGAGCACTCTTAATCATCTAAAATATCTCGATTTTTACTCTCAACTGCTAAGTATTTGAAAAGATAAATACATCTACTTTGTCAGACATCACCCTAAGACTAAAGCCAAAGTCAGCAACTCGAAGCAAACGTGTATTTCTCATGCAGACTTAATAATTCAGTACAGATGCCAAGTCCAATCAGATTCTACACCCTCACCCCAACTACCCTATTGTTTGTATGGTTTCGAGACAACGGGGGAGCAGATCACTTACAGCCGGATAATTGCACTTTTCTATTATTTACACTTCAAAGCACTCGCCCGTTTTATATATGGGCCCCCTCAATTAAGTATACATAATTTTTCATTATGATACAGAGGGCGGATCCCAGATTTTATCAGTCCAGTGATTCAGTTAGACGAAGATAATGTTAAAGGACCTTTTGTGTTGTTGTTGAGATAAGTATCCGTGATTTTAGAACTTCTGTTTCGAGAATTGATTGATTTTGGTCCATTTTTGAGGGAGGCTGTTGAGGAGATACGATGAGAGATGTATCGATTCATTTTAACATGAGGGATCAATATTACTCGAAAGCTCAGGTTAGATTCAATATGGTTAGTTTGTAACCCGCAGAGAATAGATGTCATGAGTTTTCTATACTAGCTGTTGAAAAACTTCAGTTCACTATCATGGAAGTAGCTTATGGAACTCAAAATGAGTGAATTTTTTTAAAACATGTGAATGAGATGTTTAGGAGATAAGAGCCATGTTCAGTATTCAGATAAACTAAAGGTACAATGAAATACAATGTTCACTGAACTTGATTTTCTTCGTATGATGAAAAAACCGTGCTTCTTATTGATGAGTATTTCGCATCTGATTCGAATTGTTTATTTTATTTCACTTGGACGACGTACTTTCTTTGTTGAAATGGATGAAATCAGGTTTTTTAGTGAAGGTTTTTCAGATACATGAGATACGATTCGATTCACTTCATCATAAGGGATCATGATTACTCGAAAGCTCAGGATATATCCAATATGCTTGTTTTGGAACCCGCAGAAGAATAAATGACATGAGTTTCTATAAAAAGTGTTGAAAAACTTCACTTCACTATCATGGAAGTTGCTTATAGACCTCAAAATAAGTTAGATTTTGATGATCATGTAAAAGAGATGTTTGGGTATATGAGCGATGTTCAGTATTCAGATTAACTAAAAACCCAACCACTTTTTTATTGATGAGTATTTGGCATCTGATTCGAATTGTTTATTTTATTTCACTTGGACGATGTACTTCCATCATTGAAATGGAAGGTGGTCAGGTGTAACATACTCTGTATAATATTAAAAGTGGAAAATGAATTGAATATCTACTGTAATTTAACGTATTTGGTAGCTGTTGTATCCCCGCTGAATCCCACACACCGGAAGGGTCTAGCGCCTGGGTGGTTCGAAATAAGTGTAAACGGTTTGTAAACTCAATTTACTGCAGCAATGAAATATACAGCAAGCACAGTACTACAAAGTTGCAAAATCGTACCAAAACTAGGAATGACTTTCTAATATATTACAATCTGTCAATTTTTTAAAACTACATGCCTACTCGCTAAATATAAAAGTGACGCACGTGATGTTTTTCAAATAGGTACAAAAATCAAATGGGATTAAAATACTACATAAGTTACGACAGTAGCGTTAGAAGTTAACATTTTGAAAACAAAAATTCGCTCAGACTTCCTGAACGATGAATTTGCAGACCCATACTTATAAGACGTTTTTTACTCATTTCAAGGTCTGTCAAAATATTGAAATATTGTTTCTTCACATCAAGTATAGGGTTGAGGAGATTTCGGCTTACAATTCTGCATAAAATATGTTCCCCTACGAATAAAAATTGACCTGTTTCGGTATTTTCTCTAAAATCATCCTTGTCGTGATATAATTGCACTGGCAAGTTTTCGAATTGTCACCTTGTATTGCAATCCAATCCAAGCAGTCTGCCGCACAGTCAACATTTTTTGTCGTTTTAATTTGTTTAAGTTTCCACTATATTGCCTTTGAAGCAATTCGACTCTGAGTAACATAATTGTAGGTCCTTCAAAGTTGATATTGTGATCGGTCCCGAAGTGATGTGATGCTTTCGCGGTTTTGTTGTTTTTGATCTGATTCTAATTTTTTCAATCATTTTCATTTTTAATGTTTCTACAACTCATTTATGAATCGTTTCTCAATATGAACAATGGCGCAAAAGCTCCTGACTTCAAGTGAGTGTTCTTATAAAATCTAGTTATGTATAATTCAATCCAAATATCTGATTCTTTGCAACTAGATTTTCGACACATTCTTTCCAACTCCCCAATTCTAAATCTCGAAATATTCGACAGAAATGTGGTTTTAAATATATTCCATCGAATCTTTTCAACCAAATTATGCAATGAAATACTTCTGTAATAGCTAATTGCTTCAATTTGAGTTTCTGATATTATGACCTCTAATTATTGCAAAACGAGAGAAAAATTTGATAAAATTGTATGTTAAGTAAATGTTTTTATGAATTTTAATTATACAGGGTGTCCCAAAAATACCACGCGAAAGTGACACTGGAGATAGATTGGCATTAGGTCTTTCAGATAGCATCAACATGACCTCAGTAAAAGTCCGCTGGTTTTCGAGATATCGCCACTTTTGTGTATTTTTAAGAATCTCCAATTTTCGGTCTTCAAACTCGTGTTTTTTTTTTACCTAGGCTATCCTGAATAGTTGCTTTAAACAATGAAGTAATAACTTCACCGAGAACTAGAACAAATCCCTCAAAAAATTCTAACTTGTATTTTATGACGAAGTTAAACGTTAACTTAAGTTTGACTGACTGATGTGAAGAAAATTATATTACTGAATTGACAAATAATCGTAAAAACTGGTCATTTCCTGCACTTTTCAAAATGATACAACACTACCAATTTTTTTAAGTCAAAACCTTAGAAATTATAATTTTGTCGCGAAAGATGTGTTTAAGCCGAAATAATTAACAATTTGGAAAAATTCACAAGTATCATCTGTTGCCAAATTACATGTTGCTTGATATTCTTTCCTCGCTACCGTTTCAAACAACCATTATTTTTGCTCTTCTTTCTATTTATCTCACTTTCTTTTTCCATTTTTATTTGCAAAAGTTGTGATATCTCGAAAACCAGCGGACTTTACTGAGGTCATGTTGATGCTATCTGATAGACCTAATGTCAATCTATCTCCAGTGTCACTTTCGCGTGGTATTTTTGGGACACCCTGTATATAATTCAAATCAAATATCTCTTTTCCTCCAGCTAGATTTTCCACACATTCCATCACCCTCCCCCAATTCCAGAATCCTGAAATCTTTCCGGCGAATTACAAATATTCCAATCATATCACCCCTAAAAACTAACCCCTCTCATCAAGACCAAATGAATAGTTTGACAACTGATTCAATCAAGAATAAATCAAGTCAATGATTTTTTCTGAAACTTTTTTGCCCTATTAAAAACCTAATGAAATCAATCAATTCGAAGTCATCTGATTGAACACAACCAATCAGCGCCTGATTACTGAAAACTATCTAAAATGACGAACATTTTCAAAGGGTGAAGAAAGTTGCTTTTTCAAAAGTTGTAAGTTTAAATGCTTTCGATGGCTGGGGATGGAACCATTACCAACAAACTATTCAAATTATTAGATCGAAATCAAAAAACATTTAAGTGTTAGCTAATTGCTTCAATTCGAGCTTCTGATGTCGATCTCTGATAACTGCAAAATCAGGGAATTTTCATTGAACACTTTCATGGAATTCTACCAAACTACTTTAGGTAGGTGTTCTAATGAATTCTAAACATGTATAATCGAATGCAAAATTCTATTTTCCTCCACCTAGATTTTCCACACATTCCTTCACCCTCCCCCAATTCCAGAATCCCGAAATCTTCCCGGCGAATTCCAAAATATTCCAATCATATCTACCCCTAACCTCACCCCTCTCAACCCACGACTCCGCCGACAAACGGATCAACGCATGATCTACATAATAATGACATCCCATAGATTCCCCGGGGACGCACGAGTCTAGGATTAACTCCAGATCCGGGAGTTATTAATTGAATGCCACTCACGTTCGTCCGTCATTGGTTGCCACTTCTCGCCACTGCTTTCACCCGGTGTGTGTACTGGATATCACTTATGAGATAACCAGGATACGTATCTTTTATTATATCAGTCCGGTCACCGCCGCCACTTAATTGAAATTGGAAATTACGACCCTCCATGTTGATTACTGGTGGAGGGGCTTAGTCTTTCCGGATTAACCGAATAAAAACAGTACGTGTGTCGGCTCTGTTCGACTCCGGGTAGAATGTGTAATTATTTTTGTTACGGGTATCTTGTTCTACTCCAAAAAGCTTTGTTTTCATTTTTCGCTTTTTTGCTTTGGAAATATGTAATTATTGTCTGTAGAACGTCGGGTTTCCCAGGAGTCTGTCATTGGTCCAATAATATTCGATGAAAGTGATAGAAATGAAAACGATGGTGCTTTGACTATACTCGCATATTTTCCATTGAAGTATTGAATCATTTACAACCGTCACTTTTTCGAAAATGGAAATTACTACCCTCCATGTGATAGCTGGTGGAGGGCCTAGTCTTTCCGTATTAACCGAATAAAAACAGTACGTCGTCGGTTGAAT
The DNA here is from genome assembly GCA_013421045.1 of Propylea japonica. NCBI lineage: Eukaryota > Metazoa > Arthropoda > Insecta > Coleoptera > Coccinellidae > Propylea > Propylea japonica. The sequence goes on from CM024239.1 coordinate 99,405,436, forward strand.
GCAGAACTATCCCAAGTCCATTTTCCAGAAAATCGTTTATGGCCTAAAAAGATGTTTGATACTACGCTCCATCTTATGCAGAAGTATTGCAAGTCCATCTTATATTCTTACCCCACTTTTTCAATTTCATATAAACTCACGTGATAGTTCAATGTAGCGATTAAGTGGACATAGTTCTGACCCATACCATAAGGACATAGTTTAGTTGAAAGTGGACATAGCATAGTTATAACCCATACCATAAGGACGTAGTTTAGTTGAAAGTGGAGATAAAATGGTTTCAATATGCCGAACTAGAATAATGTCCATACAAAGCTATATTATGTCTCATTTTTTCGGAATTGTTTTTTGGCCAAATTTGACAATCACAAAACAATCAGGATCTTCAAGTTAGAGTTTAAAATGAAAGAATTTTCATATATTTTCAATCAGCTCAAGACCTATTCAAAAAAACGTGTCTCCTGAAAATTATGAATTTCGGACTCAGTATAGTTCTGCATTCAACCGACGACGTGTGTCGGTTCGGTTCGACTCCGGGTAGAATGTGTAATTATTTTTGTTACGGGTATCTTGCCCTACTCCGAAGAGCATTATGTTTTCATTTTTCGCTTTTTGCTTCGGAAATGATTATTGTCTGTAGAACGTCGGGTTTCCCCAGGAGTCTGTCATTGGTCCAATAATTTTCGATGGAAGTGATAGAAATGAAACGATGGTGCTTTGACTATACTCGCATATTTTCCATTGAAGTATTGAATCATTGACAACCGTCACTTTCTCGAAAATGGAAACTATGACCCTCCATTTTGATTACTGATGGAGGGGCTTAGTCTTTCCGGATTAACCGAATAAAAACAGTACGTGTGTCGACTCTGTTCGACTCCGGGTAGAATGTGTCATTATTTTTGTTACGGGTACCTTGTCCGACTCTGTAACTGGATTCGAAGAGCATTATCTTGATTTGTTTTCATTTTTCGCTTTTTTGCTGTGGTAATAATTATTGTCTGTAGAATGTCGGGTTTCCCCAGGAGTCTGTCATTGGTCCAATAATATTCAATGGAAGTGATAGAAATGAAGACGATGCTTGACTATACTCGCATATTATTTCATCGAAGTATTGAATCATTGACAACCGTCACTTTTCCGAAATTGGAAACTACGACCCTCTATGTTGATTACTAGTGGACGGGCTCAGTCTTTCCGGATTAACCGAATAAAAACAGTACGTGTGTCGGCTCTGTTCGACTCCGGGTAGAATGTGTAAGTAATTATTTTTGTTACGGGTATCTTGTTCTACTCCAAAGAGTTTTGTTTTCATTTTTCGCTTTTTTGCTTTGGAAATATGTAATTATTGTCTGTAGAACGTCGGGTTTCCCCAGGAGTCTGTCATTGGTCCAATAATATTCGATGGAAGTGATAGAAATGAAAACGATGGTGCTTTGACTATACTCGCATATTTTTCCATTGAAGTATTGAATCATTTACAACCGTCACTTTTTCGAAAATGGAAATTACTACCCTCCATGTTGATAGCTGGTGGAGGGGCTTAGTCTTTCCGGATTAACCGAATAAAAACAGTACGTGTGTCGGCTCTGTTCGACTCCGGGTAGAATGTGTAATTATTTTTTTTACGCGTATCTTGCCCTACTCCGAAGAGCATCATGTTGAGTTGTTTTCATTTTTAGCTTTTTGCTTTGGAAATGATTATTGCCTGTAGAACGTCGGGTTTCCCCAGGAGTCTGTCATTGGTCCAATAATTTCGATGGAAGTGATAGAAATGAAAACAATGGTGCTTTGACTATACTCGCATATTTTTCCATTGAAGTATTGAATCATTGACAACCGTCACTTTCTCGAAAATGGAAACTATGACCTCCATTTGATTTCTGATGGAGGGGCTTAGTCTTTCCGGATTAACCGAATAAAAACAGTACGTGTGTCGGCTCTGTTCGACTCCGGGTAGAATGTGTAATTATTTTTGTTACGGGTATCTTGTTCTACTCCGAAGAGCATTATGTTGATTTGTTTCCATTTTTCGCTTATTTGCTTTGGAAATAATTATTGTCTGTAGAAGGTTGGGTTTTCCCCAGGAGTCTCTCATGGGTCCAATAATATTCGATGGAAGTGATAGAAATGAAGACGATGGTGCTTTGACTATACTCGCATATTATTTCATTGAAGTATTGAATCATTTACAACCGTCGCTTTTTCGAAAATGGAAATTACTACCCTCCATGTTGATAGCTGGTGGAGGGGCTTAGCCTTTCCGGATTAACCGAATAAAAACAGTACGTGTGTCGGCTCTGTTCGACTCCGGGTAGAAAGTGTAATTATTTTTTTTACGGGTATCTTGTCCTACTCCGAAGAGCATTATGTTGATTTGTTTTCATTTTTTGCTTTGGAAATGATTATTGTCTGTAGAAGGTTGGGTTTCCCCAGAGTCTGTCATTGGTCCAATAATTTTCTGTGGAAGTGATAGAACTGAAGAAGATGGTGCTTTCAATATACTTGCATATTATTTCATCGAAGTATTGAATCATTAACAACCGTCACTTTTGGTAATTGGAAACTACGACCGTCCATGTTGATTACTGTAGAAGAGGCTCAGTTTTCGGATTAACCTGATGAAAACATTACGTGTGTCGGTTCCGGTTAGAATGTGTGATTAGTTTTGCTACGTTCATCCTGTCGGACCCTGTTACTGGATTTGGGCAGACTTGAGTTGCTTTCTTTTTATATTATGATCGCTTTGAAAATTATTTCTTTTCGAAGAAGGCAGGGACAGGCCCAAGAGAAGGGATTATGGGGGGTGACGACCTCCGACCACCCCCCGCCCCCCAATGTTGAACAGAGTTGGCAAATTATCAGAGCAATTGGTAAATTTTCGAAACAGTTGGAAAAATTCCAAGAGTTGAAAATTTTCAATGGAGTTGATATAGATTATAAGAGTTGGCAATGTTCCAAAGCAGTTGGAAAATTTATGGAAACAGTTGGCAAATGTCAAAGGAGTGCCCAATATCGATCAGAGTTGGCAAATTCTCGAAACAGTTGGAAAAATTGTCAAATAGTTGATAAAATCTGGAAACAGTTTGAAAATTTTCAATGGAGTTGATACAGGGACAGGCCTAATGTTGATCAAAGTTACGGCAATATTGCAAAGCAGTTAGTAGTTTTTCGGAGCATTTAAAAAATTTCGGAACGATTGGTAAAATTTTGAAGCAGCTGAACTAATGTCAATGTAGTTGGTCTAGGGGCGTGCCAAATATTGATCAGAATTGGTAAATTCTCGAAGCAGTTTTTAGCAGTTGACAAAATTTCAGAAACAGTTGTAGAAATTTCATGTAGTATTCCAAAAAAATGTCATGAATTATGAATCAATTTTACTTCTTTAAAAAAAGTTGTAAAAATATCGGGCCGTATTTTTTGCGCGCTTGTTTCTGGGTACGGTCGTTTAACCCAAATGTCTGTAATTTCAACCGTTAATGGTATCCAATCAATGTCAAACTTATTATGAACTAGGCTAGCGACGAACATATTCGTCCTACATTTCGTGAAAATCGAAACATCAAAAGATTTTGAAAAAAATTAAAATTCTGGCTAGTATTGCTGGTCTAGAATTAAACACATAAAAACTTTGGACGGAAAGAGTTTGAAAGTTCAAATTTTTAGGATAGGTGGGGGACCTGGATACCTCATTTGAGTTCTTCAGCGGGCCAGATCACAGTTCAGTTGTTTCGAAGTTATTGTCACTGGAATATTTTTCTCATCTCAATAACTGCTTATCCTGTTGATATGAAATTCAGAATTAAAATGCGAATTTATAAGGCGATCATGTCTTCTAAATTTCATGAAACTGGAATAATTTACGTGTTTTGAAAAAAAATTGTTAGCAGAACACATATCTAAACTTCTAATAATTTAAAAACTATGGTGTTGATATGGTATTACAAAATTAAAATAGTATCACCACAGAAACTAAGAATTATTATTTTTTTGCTCTCAGAAAAAAAATATTAAATCGCAAACCAAAATATCCAAAATATCACCCCCAGTTGGCAGATTTTGAAACTTTGCCCCCCCCCCCCCAAAAATTTTGAAACTTTTCACCTTCACTGTATTTTTATGTGTGAAGTAACTTTTCAGCCTTCATTTCAATATTTTTTCTATGTAGCTTCCTGAAATTTGCCTGTTAATTAAACATTTTATGTATTCAGCGCAAAAACACAGCCAGACGGGGTAGAGAGATAAAGCTGTATATGCAGCGTATTAAATCATCAGGGTTAACGTGAAACATGCAAATTTCACAGTTCGCCAGATAAAAAGAAGCCCTTTTCCGCCTGGAGGACCGATGTTTTCGGCTGTAACCTGGAGATTACCCATTTCGCCCGACCAGATAAGGCAAAAAAACACTTGTCACAACACTGGCGACCTGGACGACTCCGACGTTTATCACCAGACTCCAGGACCTGAATAATTTGGGAAAAGGTGCAGGAATTAACGATTCCAGAGCAGGGATGATCTCCATAGTAATTGGACGTTTTTGGAACGTAGGTTCGCATATTTTTTCAGATCTTGCTTGAGCTGCCTTATCTAGCAAATGGGGATCATTCGTGCGAGAATTATTCAAATGAAATATTGTTTCAATTGGATATATACAGGATGGGGCTTGGCAGTGCCGGATAAACTCTTTCTTCCCTAGGCCAAAAACAATTAGCTGCCCCTCTGGGTAGAGACAATTCGAAAAATTCAAATTTTTCAAATACGCGATTTTCGCTGAAGTTGATAATCCAATTTCTATCTGGAAAATAAAACAATATAATGTTAAATAGTGTATATTTCATAGTAAAAAATCACAGTTTTCATCATCAAACTAATAATGGTATTCTTCTTGCTTCTTTTCCGCAAATTGTTGACACACTACTTCGAAGTATTTTTTTAACAACTCAGCTTCAATGCACAAAATGGCCAGAGAATTTGAACGCTCTTGAGACATGCTAGATGTAGATCGCAACGACGCAAATACGGTAAAATTCGCTTCAATGCTGAAAACGTCCTCTCTGCTGAACAGTTCGTTGCAAAAGTGTGATATCGATATAGGGAAACACTTGCACTAAGCTTTTATCACTTCTAATGAAGGTACTCATCTCGTGTAGAGTTTTTGGAGGTGCGCTAGGTAGGATTTGAAGTGCAAACATTCATCGTGAAGTTTTTCATCTAAATCGTCAGGAAAACTAGGGATGAGATTAGTAATCGCTACTTCTAATTCTTCAGAACTAATCGATTACAATTTTAACAAGAAGGAGAACTTCACAGCAAAACCTTTGTAATAATTTTTTCGTTCATTCAATTCTCTTGTTAGATAGTCAATTATAACAAGATGAAGCCCTATACTCTGAAGTTTTCCTCTCATTCAAAACAGTATGTCACACTCTAGTTTCATCAGCAGGAACAGTTGTTAGTGTGGCTCTTCTTTCTTCACTCCGAAATTCCTCAGATCCAGAATTGATCTTCGCTCTCTTCTCAAATTAAAAAATATGATGGATATTTCTACATTTTCGTAGAGGACTCCAAGAATTTTTTTAGTCACCGAAAATTTGCCGCCCCTAAAATCGTTCTGCCCCTAGACCATGGCATATGTGGCCTAGGCTGTAATAGGTCACTGGGGCTTGGTCAATGGTACCTCAAATAATAATGAAGCGCGAAACGTATGATTTTACTGAAAATTCTACACATGTGTTTTTCAACCGATCAGAAAGTGTATTTCACTATTGCAAAGTATGAATGTTAGTAGAAAAATTTTCCTAGAGGGTACCTAGCAGCGAATTTTACTAGAAAATTTTTTAACGCTTTTAATGATAGAATGAATTTTGCGATATAACCGTTCGAAAGAATATCCTTGCAACTGCTTAGCTCTTGAGTTCCTTAGAACTTAGATAACACTTTCTTGTAGTCTTCGGAGTTCTTCCTTTGCATGTTGAAGGCTTAGTATTCAAGAATGAGTGCCAGTTCAAATAATGGGGATGCATTCTAGTCAGATGCAACCAATGGAGTTTCTCAAACCTGACTGGAAACCAGCTTTAATCGAACATATTACACATCGAGACACTCAGGATTTATTCTTGTTTTCTTGAATTATTGGATAATGGATTTCTGAAATAAGATGTTCTTCATGATAGAACATTTGATCCATCCTGGGCATTAATTCTTCCGAAATAATGATACAAGGTCCTATAGGCTTGAAATATTAAAGACGTGAACACTATTTCTGGTATATGGTCAATATTATTTATTTCATCCTTGTGGAAGGAGTCGGAGTTTTATCTCACCTTGGCGCATTCCACACCTCTGGAAGAAAACAAGAAACCTTCATTATTCTCAGTTCACGTGACCAACACACATCAAATACAGAATTGTGTCCCTTGTTCGCAAACTTTGTTATTTTCAGGTATAAAAGGTTATCAGAAAAATTAATAATTCCAACCATGATACGAATGCTCTAAAGAAAAATACAGAGCCGTATCTGCCAGCAACTCATTTGATATTGCATCACATACGAGGGTCGCCCAGAGAATATCCCTACTTTAATTTTTTGTCTTAAAAGATTAATTTCGGCCAAAATATGAAACTGAATCATGAACACATTCTGGCGATCATCCAACTTTTCGGCGACAAAGCTTTATCAAGTACATTGTTTATTGATGGTATGCTGAACTCAAATCGAGGTCGTAGTTCGCTCCAATAAGAATTTCGTGAAGGAATTCCAAATTCAGTTGCTGTTATGATGGGAACCATTGATTCTCTCAGCGACCTGATCCTTCAAGATCGTTATGTGTGAATGGGACAACCGGTAGCCATTGATGACCATCATATATTCTTATTTATTTGCTCGATCATTTGAACCTACCACAGTTTATCAATTTTTCTAAAAAAGAATCCTCTTGATTGGTAGAAAAAATTCTCGAAAAATTCAAACCGCGGTGCTTCGAAAGACGTCTGTGACACGATAAAGATGAAAAATTTATACGTGTGAGCCCAAAAGTAAACAGTAGGCCACTTAAAGGGTGTTTAGAAAAGAGCCAAATTGAAAGTTTTTCATGCTCGAAGCTTGTTGCTTGTTTTTTCGATATAACTGGACATGTCGCTAGAAAAGTAAATTTTGATAGTACGAGTCCATTCGTTTGCCAGTTGTTTTCTCAGAAATGGGGAAAACCAACTGCCGGAGACAAAGCACTTCAGGCCATGACAATGCGAGCTCCCACCGGAAATCTAACCCCACCTAACCTAAATCAGAGTGAGGCACTGGCATTAAGTCATGTGGACTTAAAATGAGGGTCTCTAAAGCCCTGGGAAGTAAGCCCTCTCATTCACAAACTGATGTACTGGTGCTAATAGGGATGGTCGACTATGTTACTTAACAGGTATCGGTCGTGGAACAGTTGGTTGGAACAAGTATGAATTTTGAAAAATATCTGTTCTCACCTCTGAAAAATCTGAATACGAATATCATTGTAGCGAGAAGTTTAACGTAAAGGCGTTACAACTTAGATTACTCATAGTATTATGGCTATAGGTTCACGAGAACGAGTATTGTTTCAATCACCTCAATTTTATTTCAATTTCAGTTATGTTATCTGTGACGAATATGACGATTATGGAAAAATGGATTGAAATGAATGAAGTATTTTCGGAGTACCGTAACATGGGGATACTTTGAATCCTAGGGTTAATTTGATCAAAACTTAGTTATTACTTGAAAATTATAGTGCTGACATCTTTTGTGCACCCTCAAAACTATCAGCTCAGTCGGCAGCACTGATGGTGTGGTTAGTCAATTAGGACGATTCAGGCGATGAGGAAGCACATGCGTGTGATTAGCTTATTTATTCTGACGGAACCATTTCGTTGCATTTATTTCATCTGGAAAACTTACCATCTACAACAGTAAGTTATGAATACAGATTGTCACTTTACTTGTATTTTCCTGTCATGTATTGGTAGTGCTATTAGGACATTCAAATCTGGATTTCAATTGGTTTATATTTTGGACATATTTCATTTCAGGGGGCAAGTTTGATCAAGACCTGGGGAAACATTGGTCAGGTGATCAATGTGGCCCAAACACGTATATCTTGATAAATAAACACAAAAAATACTAGTGTTGTTATTATGTTTTCAGAAATGCCTAGCATGCATAAAAGAGTACTCGGAAGTCGGTTGTACCTCGATTATACCCCTGAAAAATTGAAGAAGCGGTACAAATAGTTGTTGACGGCACTTTTCAAATAGGAAAAACTTCAAACTTATTGCTGACAATGTATCCGTGATTAAAAGAGAAGATATTGTCGAGATTCAGGCTAGTCCTTCAGAGGAATATGACTCCGATTTCAATTTAAACTATAAATTTGAAACTGACATCGCGGTGGTTGAAGTTTGAATATTTTTTTTCAATTTTCCTTCATTTTTTCTTAACATGTATAAATGGTTCCGTTTCTGTATTTGATAGTTTCTGTGCCTTAGTTTAGGTCATTTTATTCTAACGGAATTCATATTCCATAATATTTCAATATATTTTGCGAGATGAAAGTTTTTGTTTTAATTTCATAAATATCCCACATATTGAAATTAGCTGGTTATACTTAAGGTATGAACATCTAATTGTTTTCTCTACTTCCATTGATCGTTATATTGGGGTAACTTTCGTATTCCGTATAAAATACAAGTGTGATCAAAGTATCCCCAAAATCAGTATATATTTGATCACTCAGTTTAATTTTTTTTCTCCGAAAATCGTTCATTTTTCAGATCTCGTATTTCTAGAATATGTTTGAAGGGTAAAACCGATTATTGTCGTGTTTAAATAATATCTCTATTCGCCAAAACAAACAATGTTATTCGGGATCGAAGATGAAAAACTGATCAAAATATCCCCATGTTACGGTACCTAAATCAATATTATACTGGCCTTGATGATATTTGGGGTAAAATTATCCAAATCGGATTGGTTGGCTCGTTGATAAAGAATTCGAGATCAAAAGTATTTCTAATATTCTCGAGAAATATCGGATCAGAGATCAGTCACAGTATTACTGGCTATTGTTGTAAAACTGGGCGTACGTAACTGATACATTGAGATCGAAAGCTGGATCTGATACCGAGTACCACTAGTATTTTGGAACAGGTATTTGTAACAGGTACATCTTTGTCACAGTCCATACCTGTTACCGATAAAATTCGATATCAGTCATTCCTACTTGCTACATGTGCGCAGTAGTGTATTGAAAATAACCTTAGGAGAGCGCATGTCTTCATAATAACGCACAGCCAGGTCACACTAAGATCCCTTATTCCCCTTGAATCACACTGCCACCTGAGTTCTCTGCTGATTTGGAAATGAAAAAGAGCATCTAGGTTCACACGTGCTGAACCTGCGCTTTTCTGTGATCTTGGAACATGGAAGATACTAATAAGGCAGGGGTATATCAATGGCAGCTGAAATAACAGATAGCTCTCTGAAAAATACTCTGGCTAAAAAAGTACTTACTCTACTTGCGCCTTCTGGTCGATATTCGTTGTGTCAGCTTACAATCTTCAACTGGTAATTTTTGGTTCGAAAGTTCAAATATACTGATAATATTTTTTCGATTGTGCTTCGAAAACGACGAATCATTTTTTAATATTATTTTTTTTCCAATCCGCGCAGCCATAGGTATACGAGTACACGCAGATGCTCAGCTGAGTTTTCCTTGAGTATCCTGCGAATTTAAAAATTCACCTCATATTTATCGAATAGTCGCGTTACAGCCGTGCTAGAGAGTACACGTGTGTTTATCAACGAGTTAAATTATCTCTCCAACACTCATCTGTTCAACGTACGTAAATAAATTATTCTTATTTATAAAATTAGGTGAATATTCTTTCACTGGATTTGTTAAAATTCAATAAAGTTGTCCCCCGGACAACTTAAAAAAAAAATAAAACATGAGCCAGTCTCAGCCTACTGCAGAAACGAAAAGAATGGACCACTCTTGGCAAACGGTCAAAAAAACGAAAACGTTCATGCACCTCACAGAGATTATCGAAAATCCGTCAATCAGTACACAAAATAGATTCCAGTATCTCAACAATGATTCAAATAATGATATGAATACAGCCGAAACATCTGAAACAATCTCCAAACCACCACCAATTTTTATACATGGTGTCACAATTATAACGAGATGAATAAGAAACTATCTAGTGCCATAGCCAATGAACAATACTTTTCAAAAACACTGTCTAACAATATCGTTAAGATAATGTAAACGTGCCGGAAACTTATAGAAGTTTAGTTCGATTTTTAAGAGAGGAAAATATCATATTTCACACATACCAAGTGAAGCAGGACAGAGCATACAGAATTGTTATCCGACATTTACATTCCACCGTATCCACTGATGAAATCAAACAGGAAATTGAAAAAACAGGCCACAAAGTGAGAAATATTATGAATATTAGAGACAGAATATCGAAACAACCGCTTCCCTTATTTTATGTAGATCTAGAGCCCAAAGACAACAACAAAGATATTTACAAACTACAATACATTTCCAACATGAAAATATCTATAGAACCACCAAGGAAAAAAAGAGAGATTATACAGTGTACGCGATGCCAAGAATATGGACATTCAAAAAGCTACTGCAATAGGCCCTTTATGTGTGTTAAATGTGGCAACCAAACAGACTCCAAAACATGTGCAAAACCGAAAACAACTCCAGCTAAATGCGCATTATGTGAAGGTGATCATCCAGCTAATTAAAGGATGCCAAGTATACCAACTCCTATCTAAGCCGAAGAATCAAAATCCCAAGACAGCACAAAAGTTAAGGAAAGAAATAATTCAAGAATGTAATCACCCACAAGATCAGCAAGCCTACATTCCATATACACAAACGGCAACAGGAAGAACCTATCTCAAGTATTGCAAAACAAGGACAGCCTATTATGCAGAACACCGAATCGGAATCCATGAAATCAATGATGGAAAGTTTTCTATCAGACCTCAAATACATGATTTCACAGATGATGACAAAATCAGACCATACTTAATCTTTTAACAACTCTTGTGAACTTCAAAAATGGCTAAATTAATTAGAATAGCTTCCTGGAACGCAAATGGCCTTCCAACTCATAAATATGAATTACTAACATTCATAAACACGTACAATGTTGACATAATCTTGATATCAGAAACTCACTTCACCGAAAAGACTGTTTTTCAATTACCAAAGTTCAAAACATACTCAACGGAACATCCTGATGGTCGAGCACATGGAGGCTCAGCAATACTTATTCGGGAAAGTATTAAGCACCATACTCTCAATAACTACTCAACTGAGGAGATACAGGCAACAAACATCAGAGTATTCACAGAAAACGTGGAGCCTTGACATATTGCTATATATTCACCACCTCGACATACTATATCAGAAATTCAATATAAGACATTTTTCCAAAACTTTGAAAATCGGTTTTTGGTTGGAGGAGATTGGAACGCAAAACATTTTCACTGGGGATCAAGACTGATTAATCCAAAGGACGCAACCTAATAAAAATTATATGGACAAAAACTATGAAGTAATTTCGCCAGGAACACCAACACAAACTGGCCAACGGACCCAAACAAAATTCCTGATATATTAGATTTCTTCGTTTCAAATGGTATCAGCAATAATTATATCAACGTGGAACCGACCCCAGACCTATCATCGGATCATTCACCCATCTTGTTAACGATCAGCACATCAGCAAAATTTAAGGAGAAAAAGACAACACTTGTAACGGGCAAAACAAATTGGGAAATGTTCAAGTCAATATTAACAAGAGACATCACACTAGATATCAACTACCAACAACCAGAACACTTGGAAGCTGCTTCAAACTATGTAACAGAAATGATCCAGAAGCGGCCTGGGAAAGTACACCACCTACGACAAAAAAAAATACTTTCGAAGCAGAAACACCCTTAGAAATCAGAGATTTATTGAAAGAAAAAAGGAGAGCCAGAAAGAGATGGCAAAGATCCGTAATCCCATTGACAAAACTATATGCATCAGTACACTAGAAAACTTCATAAAATACTCCAGAAGCATTTCAACTCAAAATTTGAAAACCATCTGCAGCAGATTGATGATAATAGCGATCACAACATCTGGAAGGCTACAAAGAATCTAAAGAGACCCACATAAGAAAACCACCTATTAAAAACCGAACGGTGATTGGGCAAAGTCAGATGATGAAAAAGCGAACACATTTGCAGCACATCTTCAACAAGTTTTTTCCGCAGATCATCCACAATCAAGCAATAATGAAGAAGATATAGACTCATTTTTGGATGTTGCCTGCCAAATGTCTCTTCCCATTAAAAAATTTACCTCTAGAGAAGTATGGCAAGAAATCAGAAAATTAAAGAACAAAAAGGCACCAGGATACGATCTCATTACTGCAGAAATTTTGAAACAACTACCAAAAGAAGTTATATTTCTCCTCACAAAAATTTTAACAGAATGATGAGCCTATCATATTTCCAACTATATGGAAATATGCAGAAAATAATAATGATACATAAGACGAATAAGCCCGAAAATGATGTGAAATCTTATAGACCCATAAGTCTGTTACCTGTAATTGGAAACTATTTGAAAAACTAATATTGAAACGACTGAAAAATGGCATAAACTTGCATGACCGGATCACCAACTAGGATTCAGACAAAACCATTCAACAGCACATCAAATACATCGCATAGTTAACACCATTTCCACTAGTATCGAAGAAAACAAATTCTGCTCAGCTGTATTTCTAGACTCATCACAGGCATTCGATAAGGTGTGGCATAAAGGTCTCTTATATAAACTGAAGAAGCTGCTTCCACAACCATACTTCCTCCTGCTTAAATCCTATCTAACTAATAGACATTTTGCGGTCAAATACGAAGGAGCGATATCACCTCCACATCAAATTAGATCGGGAGTTCCGCAAGGAAGCATACTTGGACCATCCTATACCTCATTTACACATCTGACTTACCAACACATCCTAACACCACGATAGCTACCTATGCAGATGACGTAGCAGTACTGTCATCTCACGAGAATGCCGAAACAGCTTCGGAATATCTTCAGCAACTTTTGAACGAATTAGAAGGTTGGTATCGAAAATGGCGTCTTAAAATCAATGAAACTAAATCAGTACATGTCACATTTACTAACAAAACAAGCCTATGTCCTCCGGTCAGAATAAACAACGAACAAATCCCAGTCAGCACTGAGGCGAAATATCTTGGCATACATCTAGACCAACGTCTGAACTGGAGGAAACATATTCAAGCGAAGAAACAACAGATCAATCTGAAAATCCGCAGCATGTACTGGCTTATAGGTAGGAAGTCAAAACTATCCCTTAAGAATAAAACTCTCATATACAAGGCAATAATCAAACCAATTTGGACCTACGGCATTCAGTTTTGGGGATGCGCAAAACCATCCAACAAGAACATTATCCAAAGAACTCAATCAAAAATACTTCGCACCCTGACAGACGCACCTTGGTACATCTCCAATCTCACCATCCACATGATCTGGGAATACCATTCATCGAAGAAGAGATAGAACCGTTTTCAACAAATACCAGCAGAACCTACCTACCGGGCCACGAAAACAGCCTCGTAAATCAGCTAGCTGAAAGTCCATTCAACATCAGAAGATTGAAAAGAACCTGGCCAGTCGACTTGAATTAAAGAATAATGAGGAGTATTGATAATTAATTATATCTCTTACATGCCTATAACATTCAACATGTTTGCTTAATACTTTATAGAAGTAGATTGTAAACCTCAATAAAATGTGAAAAAAAAAAAAATATTTATCGAGATTCTCCACAGAATTTTCTATCATTACTGTTCCGGCATTTATAACTTTGCTAGCACTTATTTCTGTAAACTTCGAATGCCATATCAGAAGTCATCATTTTCGACAAAATGATATCCACTCTCAACACTCTTACAGTGGTTTAAGGTAACCAACTTGACAACCAGCTCAGTTCCTCAGAATCAAAATGTACCCACAATAATGTTTTGTTTCGAAATCAGATTTTCAGTAAATCCATATTGAGTTCATAACATTTTCCTATGCCTCATTGGACATCATTAATAAAAAAAAGTATGGTAGTATTATAGGTGGCCATATAGGGTTTATCGTGAATGTCCTAGTAATTTCGCGGATCAACGACGTCTGAGTTCAACCCTGTTCGTTTTACACGATCAGCAGCATCAACGAAAAGCACACAACAAAGATCAAATCAAATTCGTTTTTGCAATCCGAATCGACTTTTATCGTCGGTCGGCAGTGCGTGACCACCGTAACATCAAGCTGGCCCATGCTCGTTGGCCCCGCCTCCTATAACGTAATGAGGATATTGGGCGTAGGATCAAGGGTGGGGCATTTAATTACCCTTTTCCTAAATGTGGAAAAGGGTCTTGTCGTACATAAAGAACTGATAATGGTGGCACAATGTCATTGCTTTGAGTGGTTGATGTTGATTTATGAATTTGAAGAGAATCGTTATAGGGGATCATGTGTTTTTGATATCCTTGGCAGAAAGAAACTCCTTGCTTTTTTTCATGGAACGATATACCTACCATTAGGTTTATAGAAGTAAAATTGATAATTTGTGTATGAAAACACTTTCGTCATTTGCTCTATACAGGTTCAAATTTACCTCTTTGGCAACCGTCCGGGGTGTACCCCACTTCTCGGACGCTTTTTCTTCTTTTTTCGAGAAAATAGCGTTTTCCGGTCTAGTTAGGAAAATAGATCCTTTCGGGCTAGGCCGGGAAGAATTACGTCTATGTTGGTGGTTCAGTTCACATGATTTGGTTGTCAAAATTTTGCATGCTTAGTTAACCATGCGCGGATCCAGGGGCCGGGGTTATGTGGATGAACGTTCCCCTTCAAATGCCCCTCGACCACCTAAAATTTGGTGACATATTGAGGGTAAAATAATTAAAGGACGGGCAAAAATTTAGTTTGATTTCTGAATAGTGTTTTTCAATTGGGTTCTTCAATTAAGTCAATTAACATTGCTTAAAATACCAGAACCTTTTGGTTTTTGAATATCTATTGTCTACTGTTATGACGCATTCGCATAACACATGAAAAGATATCTTTTTTAATGAGTGAAATATATGATATGATACCATTTCACTGCACATTTTTTATAAATTCATAGTGTTGCTAGAAAGTGGTGTCAAATGTCAGAAAAATGCATAAATATTCCTGAGGATTTTTCGATAATTCCAAAAGCAATTTTTTAAGATTCGAAGCCTATTTCATCAATTATTCAAGGTTATCGTGACATTTGTTTTCGAAATGAGTAAAATTAAACAACAGTTATCAGAGACTTCAACTATGGTCGCCAATATTGACATCACTCTAGAGGAACACTTTGGATAGTTTTGCCAAAATCACTGAATTTGCAGCCGTACTCGTCTTAAGCGACTCGGTTGGACTCATTGATGTAGGATCCGAGATGAGAAAAAATGTGCTAAAGCCGAGATATTCAAAATAAATATAAACCTCAAAATTATAAAATTTAAGGTTCCAAATAACTCAATTATTTTTAAGGTAGATTTTGAATAGGAAATTGGAATTAATGATAATTAGTGGTTCTCTTACTGAGATGCTTTAAAAAGTTTCGCGAATGATGAAATTTTTGCTGTGGTATCTATACCTATCAATATATAGAGGCAATAACTGAACGAATAGAGTTGTCACAACAAAATTGACAGTAACTGGAATGACCATTACTTTGCTTATCCACTGATATGCACTGTGTGGTTCTGAAATTTCAATCAATATAAATAGGATTTCGGATTCAGTGATAAAATATATAAAGTTTGAGAAATAACGCACTAATTTGTAGTTTTCTGCTCTTGTTGACGAGTTTACACTTTTCAATCGTTGAACCGATCGTGTCCAATTTTTTTATCGAATTCGCATTTCATAAGAAAACAAAGTAATATCATCAAGTTTAGTATCAGATCATTGTGTTCGAATTAACCGTTAAGTCCACATTCTATTCGTAGCAGAAACTCATAAAACAAACCAAAAGTAGTATTTTTTGACCCCTTTGCCACTACTTTTGTATCTGCCGAAAATAATGAACAACGTTTCCTTTCTCTCAACATTAAGAAGCTTACCACGTCTCTAAACGAAGACAGTTATGGTATTTATCGATTTAGATAGCGCTAATTACACAGCTTCCAGAAACCTTTCCTCTAATTAATTAATTAGACCTTATCTGATACGTTCTGTGATCCTTATCTTTATTCATTTGTTTGGATGAAACTCTGCTCATTTATCACATTATCTTAATATGATGAAATATAGGTATATACCTAAGGCAGAGATTAAAATCGGTTTTCCACTGGAGACGATTTAGTCATTCGAGAATTGAAACTGACCATAATATTGTATTATACCAAGTGTTCACTGTTCAGAATTAACGTTTCGGTGTACTTTGGAAGCTAGTTCTAGACATATGTCTGTAAAAGAGCTGCTTTGACGATAGGGGAACGTGAGGTAATACGATCCCTAAAGGTCAAATGATCCCCTACCGTTAATCAGAAAATGCTTGTACCATCTATCCAAATACACAGGAAACATGTTCCCCTGCGCTCCTGCGAGTTGCCTGTAAAGTGTCATGCGGTGCAAGTGCTTGCCGTGATTTTATTAAAAAATAATCAAAAGTGTGGCTCTGATCTAAGGTAAGCATGTTTTTGGACTTTCATTTTTTTACATGTAAGTATTTACTGCAATGTTTGTTTTATTTGCGGGTTTAGTAGCATTTAGCTTATTTTAAGAAATGTTAGATCATCGCACGCGTGTATGTGAAGATTTTGTTTTGATAGATATTTTGAATTTGGTATTTGGGGCGAAATGATCCTTTTCTGTGTGTCTAAAATGATCCCTGGAATCATTTTACCCCATTAATAATTACTGTTTTTACAGATCATGCCAACAAGCCTGAAGAACAAAATGCAAAAGGCATTAGATGCCGTCAGAGATTGTATGCCTCACAAAACCTCGAGTAAGAATTTTAAGGTCCCTGTGATGGCATTAAAAAAAGAGCCAAAGGTACAAAAAAATAGCTGAAGGCTCAGCTAAAAGTTATAGGTAGCAAACAGTGTTCAACCTGGAACAAGAACTGGAACTTGTTGATTATATTAACGACATGGAGTCTAGAATAATATATGGGCTGACCACTCAGGATTTCTTAACCTCAGCTCACCAAAAATAGCAGTAAGAAATAATTTACCGCTCATTTTTCCGAAGGTGAAGAAAAACCTGACTTGAAATGGCTTCCTGATTTAGACGTAGACATTCAGACATTACAATGCGCGCGCGAGGTTTTAAATAAGCCTGTGGTGGATAAATTTCTCGCGACTTTGAGAAACGCCCAAGAAAATTTATTTTCCAACCCACGAATATGTTTGTTTTGTGTAACTTGCTTACATACTTAATTGTTATGAACAATACATATTATCATTAAAATAAACTGCTGAGTTTTTTATTTCACTGATATTTATTAACTTATAGTACAAAAGATCCCTGGGATCATTTTGCCCCTACCCTAGGGATCTTTTTGTCCACCGTGTGTATAAAATGATCCTTTTCTAAACTTCAACAAAAACCTCTAATACAAAAACACTACATAGATGTCATGAAAAATAGTAACCCAGATACTGAGCTGAGTAAATTCACTACCTCCAACAATTGAATATTGCGGTTTTGCATTCAACTTTAGCCACAATCAAAATTTTCCCTTAAGGGATCATTATACCTCACCTTCCCCTAATACCTATTCTCGGTTTTCAAAATAATATACTATTTTAAGGTGTTGATGTACAACAATCTCACGATATTTAAATTTTGTTTTTTTACACCCGTATAATCATTCGGTGGTAATTTTGCTCCAGCACAAATATTTCGAATTATAGTTACATGCCTAAATATGAAATTCCGTAGAAAGACTTGATAAGTTTTTCATTTTGTAGTAATTCATTAATTTTACATAATAACCTGTGACTGATCTACAAAAATTGTGCCGTGCTATTCTCTAAATGGAAATAATTCAGAAACTATTCATAATGAAATATTTTCTGAATATCTAGAATTTACGATTTGCTCTATTTACATACTTTTTTCTTTTGTTTTTTTTCACGGAAATCGTAAAAAAAACATTTCAACTAAAACTATATATTGGGGCTAGTTGTATCTGAATTATGGATATAGTACGGTTTGTTACTCGCTACTGAATTACAACTGTAAAAATTCTGTGAGAAAAGTTGACACAATCGAAAGAAATAGTATTTTCCATAGTCAAGTAAGTAGAGAAGACGTGATTATTTACTTATTATTTGCAATTATTCATAATAAAATTCATAAATAATTCTTAATAAATTATTCAAATTTCTAGAAGCTTAAACATTTTTGTGTGCTGAAAGAATTACATTCAGTATTCCCTCTCCTTTATGATAGACGATAAAGGAATAAACAAATATCACAACGGTATGATTATCTCTATGAAAAATATAAAAAAAAATTTAAAAAAATTATAATATGAAAACCACAAAGAATGATGAGTCCACGCCAGCAAATTTCAAGTACGAGCCATGTTGGTGAGTGATGTAATTGTATCAATGTGAAACACCCCTATTCTGATCTCAACGATCTAATCTACTCTCAAGCTTCATTCAGAAAAAACATGGTTTTCTCATTTCAACATGAAAACTAATGGGAATGATCCAATTATCTAACGAAAACGTATCAAAACCACCAAAGAAAAACCGAGGGTCCTCCAAAAAACACTCAGCACACCACACGTCAATTCAAGCATGTTTGTTTTCCTTTTCCTCAACAATGTGGTCACGTGTCACGGTTGAAACAAAGGACCATTTCCTCGGCATGGAATGGCCTGAAAAAACGAGAGGGGTACGTAGATGAAAAGCATTCGTTCGTTTAATTCTCATTTTTTATCCAAATTATTGCCGCTTTTTGACCTCTATCTCGTGCGGTTTCATGCAACGATATTCAAAGATTCAGTGCATGACAGATTCTACATACATATACATTTCTTACATTGACTAACATTAAGATTTTATAACCAATTCCAAAAATCTGCAACAAACAGGAATTTCCAGAAATTATCATTCTAGATTGAAAAGTTTGTACCAATGAAAAAATCAGTGACTAGGCAAATTCACAAAAGTGAACAAAAACGGATATGGTATTGATAGAACAGTAACTCAAATTTGACTATTCAAAAACTACTATTTCCAGTTATGATTTCAAATTTTACTGATCGAATTTCACACGTATCGTTACGTTGAACAAATTTAAACTACACTACTGGAAAAAATTAAAGGATCAAAAAAAACTTTCCAAATTTTTCGGCAATTTTCAACATGCCGTACTTTGAGAGGAATGGAAGTACAAGGAATTTAAAAAAAGGAAATTGTAGCTTCAAAGTGTCTAGTTTTTGGATTTGTACTTCAAAAATTTCAAGTTTCAGTGGTTTTCGAGTAATGATAGCAAAATCAGCAACAAAAAAATTCTCAAAATTTTACCAGTTTTTTTTTTCTTGTCTACGAGCGTGGAAATTTTATTTATGCATAATCTTTATAATGATGGGATACTTTGTATATTCAGCTTTAATTAAATTTTTTATGACCTCAATACGTCCACTTTTCTCGCCGAGATATCGGTCTTCAAATGGAAAAGAATCCATTTGTTTGAGAGCCGTTATTGAAAACAGGGGTGGCAATACCCGTATTAAATTAATAAAAATTTATTTGTTAGTTTATTTTATTTTTCTTTTTTTGAAATTTATGTACTATCGGCAATTAAAATGTGGAAAGTGCTCGAGAAAATTCCTTTTTGCCTTTTTTAAAGATTATGAGCTTCTCAGAGCAAAAAACGTGATCCTTATTTTTTTTTCAAATTCAATCGAGTCAAACAAAAAACGGCTCGCTGGATTGAGTTGGCTCTTCGTAAGGTTTTTTCATCAACCTATTGAACTGTGAAAGTCACACTTAACATTATTGGTTTCCTCAACATTTTCGATCCAGCGTTAGATTTTCCCAGAAACCACCATAAAGCCCTTTTTTTTATATTTTTATATTGATGCGACATAAAGAAAAACCAATTTCTATGAATAAGCAATGGTTGTTCATTAATGGGGGTTCATTTAAGGTCTTGAAACCCTCCTTCAATTTTCTGTGCGATCATTGGCTGCTGAAAATCGATAGTCAAAGACAAATGGATCTTTTTCTATTTGAAGACCGATATCTCGGCGAGAAGTGGACGTATTGAGGTCAATAAAAAATAAATTAAAGCTGAATTAACAAAGTAATCCCATCATTATAACGATATGCAAAAATAAAATTTCCACGCTCGTAGACAAAAAAAAAAAAGTGGTAAAATTTTGAGAATTTGTTTGTTGCTGATTTCCTATCATTACTCGAAAACCACTGAACTTAAAATTTTTGAAGTTCTAATCCACAAACTAGACACTTAAAGCTACAATTTCCCTATTTTAAATAATTCCTTGTACGACCATTCCTCTCAAAGTTACGGCATGTTGAAAATTGCCGATAAATTGGAATTTTTTTTGATCCTTTATTTTTTCAGTAGTTTAGATCTGAATGGATTCTTTCAGAATGTTAGTATTACGAAAAAACTGTGCTTTCAAAAATGAATCGAAATTAATGAATATAAGTATATATAAAAAAAATGTTATATCTTGTTGAATTTCTTTGAACACGAAAATGAAAAAGAATCTATCAATCAAGTGGTTCATAGTTCATATGAAATACTAACCAATTTAATGAATAATTCGAAACTCTAATATTATGTATATTCTAAAAATTAATACCAATTCGTCTTTAAACTTCTTTCAATATCTATGCACTCTGTTTCTATACTTTTTTCTTTAGGATTTCTTTCATGCTTCAATTCAATTCTATGTCAATTAATTTAAATTATGTTCTTCAGCTTTCATGATTAATCATTTATTGATTTCCTTTTTCAGGATATATTTCAGTTAGAATTTTTTCATAATTTATGATTTCCCCTCCATTGTGGATTTTTTTTTGGTTTATCTCTTCTTGAAGACACCTTACTTTTCCACAACTGAACTGTCTGTCCTGCTAATTCATGCCATATTTATATTCACAATTAATTATTCGATGTATCAACGACAACTTTACACAATATATAAAAAAAATCAATATGTTCATTTTGTCAAAAGTAATATGAAAAACGAATTTCTTGCTCTCATACAAAGTCAACATTGTTTTTGTGTTTTTTGCTTATTGATGATGCATTTCATTTTTTCTTTCTTGATATGTTCCATCAATTTATGGTTGTATTTATTGTTATAACATATTTTTTTCTTGGGTTTTTATGCTGTTAAGTTGTGGTCACATTTAAAAATATTAACTTACTTGTATATAACGCAACTAGTATAAATAAATAAATCGAAACAAACAAATACTCTCTTGCTGTACTCTTGAATGTCATTCAGTAAGTTATTGTGTTTACGGCCGTTCGTAGACATGAATGAAAAAGATTAAATTAATATACCTGAAATATTCAAATTATAATTACTGTTCATCGTTTGACCATGTGACAAATATTATCGAGTATACCATCTGACTTCACGTCAGGGATCTCTTCACTTTTCAAAAGTTCTAGTAGTCGTCAAAGTGGCATCATGGCATGACTGAAACAAAGGACCTGGCGTAGAAAAACGACCCTTCGAAAAAAGGGAGAACTCGAATAATCAGATGATGAATTCGAAGGAAATTAGCCGTTAAAACAAAAGTTTTATTACGCTCCCGAAACCGAAAAATCGCTTAATTGCTTTCGCGGTTCTTTCGAAAACGTCCCTCCTCCGATTTAAATATCCAAGTCGCCGATGACAAAGGCCTGATGGCGCTCTTGATTTTTTAAAGGAACGAAAATTAGCGGTCTGCTGATTATTTAGCGGTAATTGTCTGGGAAGTTCTTAAGATGTCATTAGCAATAATGGATGGGCTGGATTCTATTGGGACATCAACGGCAGATTCGAGTTCCTGCTCCTGAATTAATTATTGCTTCTCAATTAGGACGGATCTGCGGGAAGTTCAAACAGAGTTCGATTTCGGTCGAGGGCTTGTAACGATGTGTTTTTTCTGTTTGGAAGTTTTCAAGTTTCGGAGAAGGAACATTTTTCGAGTTGCCAAGGAATTGAGCTGTGCCTTGCTATAATATTAATATGGTGTTAGATCAACAACGAACATATACAGGGTTTTTCCTGTTGGCCTATCAGACGTTTCTGGAGAATTCGTGAATATTTCTTTCTGAAATTTTAGGTGGAGCCTTGAGGGTGAGGAATTCTTCGCCTAAAGTCGACAGTGTTGCCACGTCTATCTCAAACTCATATCTACTTTCATATTTCAATGCAACTACGTATATTTTTTTCTTTATGTATCGATTCAAAACCAATTTGCAGTAAAACCCACTAAATAAAATTTCTCTGCTATGCACCGTTGTCAAGTACGCACATATTCTTGAAATTTTTGACATCTGCATTGCAAGTTTGATGGAAATGCATATCTCAATTATTTTCTATTCGAATGAAACCAAACTCAGCATTTGAAATATTTCGAGATTTCAAATGGCAACCAACCCATATTAAATTCACAGCATTCGATTTTAAATAAAAAATGAATGGCATTCCCTTTCACACTAATTATGTATTTTGGATATTTTTCGAATGGGATGGAAAAATACTGGAAATTCTTCAGTATTTATAGTCATGATCTATGGACTTAAGACTTAATGCTGTGTGATTATAGGTGAATTATCGGAATTAATTATATGGTTGAGGTCATGACCATTGGGCCAGGATTACCGAAAGCCAAAACTGTTTCCCGGAATGTATAGTCATTGTTGCTAAATCTGAAGTTCCTACAGTCCTTTCATTAATTTTTTCGGGCCTTTCCCCCAATTCAAGACATAGTTGAGCTGTACCAAAAAATTGCGGATGCCCTTGAAGTCATCAATACTATAGGATACGATCAATTTGAGCATTCGCTATAAGTTGAATAAAGTTTTGATATCAATAATTCAATTTTTTAAGACTTTAACCAATAATTTTGCCACGATTTTTTTCTGCCTGAGAGTGTTTCTTCTTCATTAATAATTTTCCAGAATTACGGACATAGGAAAGCCTAAAAAATTAGGAGCATTTTGACTCGGTGAAAAGAATTAGCATAATATAGGGTTTTCTTCAGAAAAAAATATTTCTTATTTATTTAATAAACTTGCTAGTATTATACCATTTTGCAGTCCTGACTATCTTTTAAAATCAATTTTTCAGTACAGCAAGTTAAAGTTGGGCGATGTATTATTTTTAGTATATGGTGTGGTGGGCAAAAATGTGATATTTTCCCTAAAACTGAGACAGTTGTGTTTTGATTTCAGACTGTAGTTTTACAGGAGGTAATTGAGGTTTTACACCACTCACAAAAAATATGAAAAGTAAAGCTTTGTAACAATTTTCTCAAATTTTCTATAATGTCAGTAAGTTGTAAAGTATTATAATTCGGAATTTTTTTTATTATTTTTCTGTTAACTGTCACCACTTTTAAACGTTTTCGGCTTGACGTAGATTTTTGGAACACCCTCTATAAGCGTGAAATAAAAATTCATTTCGTGATTCAGAAAATTTAAATTTCATCAATGGGCTTAGGTAAGATTACCAGTCCAATAAATGTCTTGGTTATATTTTATTCGTGATATACCACAGAAATTTCAGTTACTTTTTTAGCACCAGAAATAAAGCTGCGCCCTAGACTTTCGATGCAAGTTAGATGTCAATCATTGTTGGAATGACTATATTATGTTCAATGAGCTATTGTTAGATCAGGTGAGGTGTTCCCGATATACATTTCATTCTCTACTAGTCATGCCTTAAAGCTCCACACACCCTATCTGAATAAAACACGAAGATTACCACGTTAATCAAATACTGTTCTTGAGATCTCTAACTAATTATTTTTCCAGTACGTAGTTGGCTAGGGTGTTTGGATTGGTCGTAATCAGCGCTAAAATAGTGAGCAATTTGTTAAGCAGGCAGACGTTGCCAAATCTTGCCTGGTATTAACTTTAGTCCAACATTTCATGTCTTCAGGAAAATCCGGACTAAGATACGAAATTGAAAAACGGCCGGTTTGTCGGTGCTACCTTCGCGAAATTGGCTTAATTCAATGCTTGATTTCTATGAACTTCTTTAATTCATAATGAGGATTCTATTTCGGTAATTTAAATTGCCAACTGAACCAGCAAAAATATTTCGACAGTTCAGTGGCATTTATAGAGGTTGGACTGAACTATGGAACCAAGTAACCAAGTATCTTTTAAACGAAACAGACAATATTCATGGGAAATTACAAACTTATCGACAAAAATCCTTATTCTCTATTAGCAGGGTGTCTGTAACAAATGCGAGGGACTTAGGGATAAAAATAAACAGAGGTAGTTCATATAAATTTTTTTCGACCTCCCTTTCATGATACAGCCTTTGGAAGGCGATGACGAGTTGACAATTTTAAATTTTTTTTAGGAGTCCTTAGAAAAACTGAGCCATAAAACTATACATAATATGATAGATATTATTCTCACATTTTTTTTATACCATAACTTTATTATAAGGGGTTGAAAATTACAACCTCTTATGATTTTCCTTCGAAACTTGTATTCGGGGGATAGATTTTCGAAAAATAAAATTCTCTTATGGTTTCCCATTCAATTCTGGAGAAAAAAAGTCTCCTGTAAAATTTCGTTACAGTCGATACTTTTCTCGAAAAAATAAAAACTTACAAGCAGTTATGTTCCCTTTTCATTCCATCTCATCACAATAGAATGAATATTCTAAGATATTGTTTTGCTCAAAATTGGTTATGTCAATCACGCTTATTAATCGAAAGAAAGTTCTATTTGTGAAATTAAAATATTACGGATATTCCGGAAATTCATAGACATACAATATCTTAGAACATTCATTCTAAAAACTTATACGATGAAATGGAATGAACAGTGATTATAACTGCTCGTAAGTTTTTATTTTTTCCTAGAAAAGTATAAATATCGAAATTTTGCAAGATCCTTTTTTCTCCAAAATTGGATGAAAAACCATAAGAGGATTTCATTTTTCGAAAATCTATCCACGACAAAAATTTTGAACGAAAATCAAAGGGGTTTGTTATTTTCAATCCCTAAAATAAAGTTGTTAGATCTAAAAAAATTGTGTGAGTAACATCTACTTAGTGCTTTATATTATGTATAATTTTATGACTCAGTGTTCTTAAGAAGCCAAAAAAAAATGAAGAACTGTCAACTCGTCATGGCCTTCCAAAGGCTGTAATTTGGAGGGTGTCGATTTCGAAAAAAATTGATATGAAATACCCCTGCTTATTTTCATTGAGGAATCATCTGCTTCCGCGAATTTGTTTAAGACACAGATTAATAATGAGAATCTCAGTAAAGTTTTGTAAATTTCTGTAATGTTCCGGAAAATTACAAGAAATCACATAAAAATCCCATTTCTGTCATTTCATATGTTACAGTTTGTTAATTTACCATAAGATCATTAATGAATCATATGTCAATTGACCCCCAGTATATAACGAATTCGAAATCCCGCTCTTTCATTATCTGCAAAGTAATACAGAAGGTTCTACATAAATTGAAAATTAGGATAATTTTCCGGTTTCAACTGAAAGTATATAATCAACACACAATTATACATCATTAGCATTTTACTGCAAAGTTTCGTAAATATTGTCCTTTTCATTCAGAGATATTCACATGGTTTCCTACTTTATTCCCTCCCCCTATTATTGGGCTAGTTGTTACAGAATAATATTCAATTTTTTCAAGAGTAGTAGATGATTATGAAGTCTGAATTAGAATAGTTATTTAATAAACTAGGTTATTAAAGGCAGCGACTAATGGTCAAGATATTAATGCGTTCGCTCCGCTCACGCAAATAGTTCGAGACCATTAGTCGCTCGATTAATAACCGATTTATTACAAGATTTTTCCGACGATCTCAACATGAATAGTGTATAAACTTTGATTGAAATACATTCTCAATTCGCACAAGACATACATTTGACGTAAAGGATTTCTATGTTTCTATGTTCCAGTAGAGTTTTACATTTCTCGTAGTGCTTCTGAATACTTGTGTACGGTTGCCATGAGGATTGCACATTAAAAGGCTAAAAATTGAGCATTAAAATGGGTCATTAATGCTCAATTTCGTATGCATTGAAAGCACTTTTTATTTCGAGGTCGGCGGAAAAATACTTTTTGCAAGCAGTTTTTAAAAACTCTCAAGTAAGCCTGGACACATCCTAACAAGGTGTCATTCGAGCATTCTGTTAATATCAGCCATCAGGATGTTCGTACGACCCAAGATAAACACCACCACCAATATGAACCACTCAACTATCGGTGCAGCCAAAGGACCATGTCTCTCATTTTCAACACCTTGTAAATATTGATCAACACTCTTCTCTCTTTTCTGTTGAACATCATCGAGTTTAAATTTCCGACCTCAATACTTATCGCACTTATGTGGGAACCTTAGAGAAATACCGAAAGTTGGCCTTATCGATAATTGATTTATCTTTTCGTCAAGTGGTTGGTTAAGATAGAATTAAAGTGTTTAGACGATTTATGCGTAATAGATTGAGATTGTCATTCGTCACGTTCTCAAGACAGTTCATAATAGTTTATACTATCCGACTAGTGGCTTCGATATAATATGTCTTCTTCAATTAGTTAATATTTGCCATTAACGTTATTTATTGAGGTTGTTAAGATAAATTAATCGAGGAAGTCGTGAAGTATCGTCTTGATCTCTAACGAATATAATTTATTGCAATTATCAACGTTCCTGATAAAAATTGTTGGTACTTTGTCGGTTGTTGGATATAGGCATCGTAGGAAATTCTTTTGTTTGTGTAATTTTTGTTGGGCGATAAATGTTAGGAATTTTTATTTAATGTTTCAATTTATGGGGCAAGTGAGAAGATAAAGTTTAATTTTTTCCGCTCGGAACAACGTCAAAAGAAATAAAAATAAATATAGTCGGTATCTTCTGCCCAGAAAATGTCGGCACATTTGGAAGTTCACAAAAATGAAACGAATTAAGGTCTCGAGATAAGTCTTGAAATGTTTTACGAAATAAAAATTATTTGATAATGTATTTGGTTTCAACAAAAACTGTTTGAACTCAATTGAATGAATTGTTTTGAAACGGAAAATCTACTTTTGCATTCTTGTTTCCCCATGGCATAGCTGCATCATTATTTCGATTGCACGAATGAAATGGAAGAGAAGCCAGAAGTGAAGTCGAAGCTTTTGCGACTTCGTTTATATTGAGAAAACTATCATTTGAATTTGTATATCCTGAGAACTATCCGTTTCGTTCTATTCGTCTATGAAATTGAAATTTTTTATCGAAATCTTGAACTAACTGATATAATACGAAAAAAAACCTTTGAAAAAAACTACTTTAAAATTTGGAATTTTCAAAGCAGGTTGAAGAGGAATGAAACCAAAAGGTTCAGCTCCCAGGGTATTCGAATTCGACTAACCTTTTACCATTGTGAACAAGCGTACAAAAGACTATTGATTTGTATGTTTAGAGTTAAATAATAATAACGACTAGGTTGATGTCAATAACCTAATTGTCTAAAATATTATCACGAAAAGTTTGAAATGAATTGTCAAATACTTAGCGAATTTTGCCCAATTTATAATTATCTTCCTGATAAAAGTAATGATTTTTCGGATCTTATATTATAATTTTTAATTTTTTCATAATTTTCCTTTCGATATTTCGCATTGGATCCAGATTATATATGAAAACTCTCTATTATAAGTTTACTTTTATTTAACCATAAAAAAGGCTGAATATTTTTTTAGTGAACAAGCTAAACGGGTTTTATATTTCTTATTCTATCGACGCAACGTGAGTGTATCTGCTTAGGAGATTTCGAATTATTCTGAAAAAGATGTTTTTTGAATCTTATATACATATTCATTTAGAATCTTCACGCAATTTTTGTCAAGTTTTTATTCTGCTATTGAAAATCATAAAAGTTCGATCAAAGTATATCTCCAGTTTTGAAAATATTATGAAATTCCGAGTAAAAAGCCATTTTTTATAAGATTTTCTATTCAAGGGGTTCTCAAGAAATTTTGAAGAAGCCGTGATTGAGTTGGTACCTCAATTAGAAATTTGCAACGGATTCAGCTCTCGAGAAAGGGGGGGTCACGGTCATGTCGATTACATACCCGCCGATTGATTTTTTGGGGACAAATCAGCACCCCCCAAATAAAATTCTAACGAGGTCTTACACAACGAAGAAGTTTATTTTA
This sequence comes from Propylea japonica, assembly GCA_013421045.1. Classification (NCBI taxonomy): domain Eukaryota; kingdom Metazoa; phylum Arthropoda; class Insecta; order Coleoptera; family Coccinellidae; genus Propylea; species Propylea japonica. The sequence continues at coordinate 99,433,968 of CM024239.1, forward strand.
TTTATTACAAACCAAAAACTTGATGAGAATAATTACAAAGGTATCACTGAATATCAAACTAATTACCCACCAATATTCACATGAATATAATAAACAACAAGAAAAAACGAAAACAGAATAAATGTTTACGAACACTCAAATTCTATTTTTCAATCGAAACATTTTTTTATCAAACACAAGATTTGAGGGTTCGTCCAGTCCAGGGGTTATGATCCCCATGCCCCCCCTGGACCCGCGCTTGCCCATTGGTGCTAATAGCTTGTTGATTCAATTGTAACGAAATATATTTCGACAGAGATTTTCATTTTCAACTCGAGCATATTTGTGATTATGCTAATTTCATTCGAACATACTTCTGAAATTACACCGATAAATTTTCTAGTAGTTCTCGCAGAAACCTTGCTCCCACACATCCATTCATGAGAAAAGCTGAATTTTACGATCCACTGCGAGCAGAAACAAACGACACAATCGAAACCGATGACACTAAAATGGCGGGGTCAGAGTTCATCTCGAAAAGAAGACTCGCAGAACCACAGAAAACAATCAGACTCTCTCTCGGCTTATCAGGGCTGCCACCCACTGCGTCCCATAAAGCAGTCGGCAATCACGGGCCCGCTGTTACCGACCTTACGACACGACTTCGGTAATATCGCTCCAGATTCGAGAACACAGAGGCTGGATTGTAGATCGTAAATAAATAACTACATCGAGGAAACAAAATTGCGACATGGGGACATGACTGTTCGTTAACGATTATGGGATAGGAAAAAATAAGATGCATGGGTTCATGAGCGTGATCCCGAAGAAGAACTATGTTTGTCTTTAGTCGAAACTGGAGATTTATGGCTGCGATTCTGTGGTTGCAGGAAATGATAATTAGAATTTATTGGGAAGGTTGCGTCAGTACTCCATTCACACCACTGAGGCAAATCAGGTGAAAGGATTATGAAGACAGTAAACCACATGGCTTTGACAAGGAGAGCTTCCATTGATGTGATGTGAAAGATAAATTATATTGAGATCGATAGGCACAATGACTACATACTTTTCTGTTCTCCGACCAAGAAGGTATTTGTGCATGAACATAATTATTATTAGAACTGGGGTTGATATGGTCCTCCAGGAACTGCTAACATGTAGGTCTTTATTCACTTGTTCATGGAATCTCAAGGTCATCAATGTTGTAGATAAACCGACAATCTCTTAGGAGCCTTGGTCGTTACCTATTGGGGTACCCAACAGTGCCGCGTAAGCAGTCTCACCATCACCTGAAGCTGAGCTCGTGATTGCTGAGGTTTTCTGAGGTAGCTAGGTGAAACTATCACGAATTTTATGTCATGAGTATATCCAGGAGGGTTTTTCTCCAGAGGGTTATTCTGTTATTCAACTTCCATTACTGCACCGCTACCTTATATATTTACCTTTTCCAATCCCGCAGAAGGGTTTAGGACCATCAGGTGTTAAACTTTTTAGATTGTCATCTTTTGTGCATTAACATACTACAGTTCCTGTTTCCGCAGAGTATAACCATCTTTTCGAAAATTCCTGGAAAAAGGTCGATTAGCGTTAGTGTTATGTCACCTAGCGTAGAAGTCTAGTTCACTCCTAAACATGCATTGAATTAATATGTGCTCAGTGATTGCTGTTGCTGATCCATATAAGACAACCTTAATTTTAAATGGGAAGTGATTTTACATTTCTCTTCAGGTCCTTCTTTCCTAGATACTGTTGTTTAATACAGAACAAGCATTATTGCCTAATTTTTCGCTGATGAGAGAAGAACACTCCGAGGGAAAAACCAATCCCAGCTTTACTCCGATTCAATACACCAAAAGCGTCGAATCTTCCTCTCCATGCCTTTTTGATCTTGTATGCCTTATTTTGACATACTGTGATGTTTTCATCCAAACATTCTCAAATCTTGTGAGAAACCCGGTGAGCCTCGTTTTTTAGAGTGCATAAACAGCCTCTTGTGGTGCTAGATACGATTGATTATCGAAAAACAGAATCTGTTCGATTATAGTTATTCAATCAACTAATTTTCAACGGTTAGACTGATAAACAAGTTTATTAAATTTTTTTCGTCTACTGCATTATGGATTTGGGTATAATTTCTTGATTGAAATACATAGTCGATGGAAGAGTAGTATTTGTTGCCACTTAAGATGATGTATATTATTCATGGAAACCCGAGGAAGTCATCAATGACGTTGATAAAACCGAAAACTTCCTTAAGAGCCATAGCCGTTACCAGGTGTTGAGGACCTGTTTCTCTTTTTCATATTAATTGTTCTTAGTCCAGTCAGCTCTAGACACTTGCATACTAGGCGTTTATCTGTTTCAGCTTCTGGCTCACAGAGCCTTCAATCTTATCTGCTGTCTTTCCCATATTGTACTAATTACATATGAACTGATAGTTCCTCGTCATTAGTCCCACCATTACTCGAAGCTCAGCTCATGACAGATTCAGGAGCTCTTTGGTAAATCCTTACGAATTTTTTTGCCTAATCAAGTCCAGAAGTGGTTCTCCGGAGGGCTAATCTGTTATTCAACTCTCATTGCTGGAACACTACCACCTTATATTGTTTTCTTTAGCCCATAGAAAGGCTTAGGTCCAGGAGGTGTTAACTTTGATATAAGTAAAGACGGAACACGCCAGGACCAAAACCGATGCTTGAGATAATCCGATCCAATGCAACAAAAGCGTCGAAACTTTCTCTCCATGTTGTTTTTTTTGTATATGCCTTATGTTGACACTTATGTTTTTTTTCATAAAAGATTCACGATCCTTTGTCCTATGTGAAGCCCGGCGAGCAGCCTCTGCTCGTAGATAGACCAAAGACATTGTTGAACCTCCTCCTTAGAGGGTATATTCAGCCCCTTGGCTCGATATGGTGATGTGACTTGAAATGGTTGAATCCCAGGTCTGCTAAATATACAAATTGATTTTCGGAAAAAAATGTGTTCGATTGAAATTTACTCAGTACTGCTGCTAAGGATGATCATATGCTTAATGTTGCTATATGCATAAGCGCCAAGTCTCTGTTGTTACATTTTTTTGAGCTTTAAACATCACTTGTCTTCAGTTCAGGAAAACATATCACAAATAAGTCTTCAATCTTGTTCGCTCATAGAAACACCAATAGGTATGCTAATTCATATCACTCAGAACGAAACAGAAAATCGAGTAAAGACAACAACTTTGTGTTTACCGAAAACCACTCCTCAACAGAAAATTCCGTTACCCCTGGCAAAATCCCGGATTCAAATCCAGAATTTGAATAAATTCACGAAAGAAGTCGGTGGTCCGCTTAATCCTTACCCAATTGGCGTCGGTACGCTCGAAGAAAACTACGGCTGGCGTCGCGCGTAAGAATATAAACCCTAAAACCTCTAAACACCTCTAAACGTCATTAAGTGAAGCGACCGTAAACATTGTGGTTTTAATAGAATGAGGCCGATACTTCGCCAAAATACGCCTGGATACAGGACCGGATCTTACGAAAAAAGTCAACATAAGAACTTCTGTTCTTGGTAATTGTGAGATGAAAATCATGGGTGGATTTCAAACTCTCTTTTTTCTGATAGAGGGTTCGTATAACTATAGCATATGAAGAAATTGAAACCGTCACTGATTTTTGACTACAGCTCATGCTATGTGGATATATCCAAATGATCACTCTTTTGACATCATTGCCGTTTAGTTCTGAGCTCACAACATGCAAGCGTTCATCATTTGACAAATGCTGGAAATTTTTCCATAGATGTCCCAGCACATGGACGAATGATAAGCACCCTTTATAAATTTGGGTAGTAGTTGCAAACAACAGGTAATAAAGTGTATCAAATCGTCGAAGAACATTTATCATGATGTCGTCCATCGGCAGACCATTCGAACCCCTGCCAGACACACCATTTAATTCCAATTAATTTCATTAATACTTTCGTTAAAAGAAAATGCTGAAATGTTATTGTACTCAGGAAACTATTGGATAACATATACTGAATAGGCAAAAGGTTTTATCAACAGTAAAAATACAAGAGCTTTTTTTTATCGGATAAATTTCTCTTTGCAACGAAAAAATTTTGCTAATCACTAATTTTACGAGAAAACTGATATGATAAAATCGCGACAACCGAAGGTGGAGCGATTTATCTGATTCAGTTTTTCAAACGATTAATCTTGGGTTCTTATATCAACAAAGTTAAATAATTATCACACCGATTCAAAATGAAAGCACTATTGTTCAAATTCAAAAATCTGACAGACTAATTTACATATTTTATCCGATAAAAAAGTGCACCTTTTTTATCGATGTCAAAGTGACAATAACATTTCCAGGTCTATGATTTTAATATTGAAGTTAATTTATCATAATGAAAAATAAATCAATATAATTGTTCAAGATCTGGAATAAGGAATTGATGTGACTTCTTCAATATTGCCCAACAAAATAAATGACAACTGAGTTTTATACAAATTTGAGATTCTATTCTATACATCTTCATTAGGTGCCTGTACCCTGACAAAGCCATAACGACTCAAGGTCGCTCAAGCTCGAAGGCCTTTCTGTCTTGAACACTTGCTCTAATTGGTGAAAGTTCATTTCAGTTATATGTATAGTGTATACATAGCGATTCACGAACTGATGTTCAAATCTGAGTATTCGGAATTTCTGAATCAGTTCCAGCTTTCACCAGATGAAACCAGTTTCCGAGAACATTGTATTCATAGTAACGAAAAAAATCTTGAGTGTATCCAAATTATCGCTGGTATTATTTTTGAAACTTTGTATGTATGTACCAGTTTGACAATACAATAAATTCATTAAAATTAAAACCAATGTCACTATCTGTGAAACCGTTGACTGACATAGACATGGTGAAAGTAATTCAGCTTTTTGGGCAACTTGGTGAGTCCGATTGCCCAGTGGTCCATGTTGGATGATAACTGAGATGAAGTTACTTTCGAAAAGGTTTTTTAGTTTTATTAATACTGAAGCTAATTGTTCCATCAATAGGAAAAATATTTGTTTCAACATGTATATCTCAGAAGAAATGACATAAATTTTGATGTGAAATTTCAATTAACTCGATTGAATATTATGTACTTGAGAGACCTCGTTAACTTTTTGGACGAATTAAGGACATCAATTTTCTGTTTCACAAACTTTCTAGAACGAACTGATTTTTCAGTTGTTCAGAAAAACAAAGAAACAAAAAAATTCAACAAATGTCATAGTCGGAAATTTATAGGTCAAGCTAGTTCGGTAAACATTCAGGAACTTGTTATTTTATTTAACATGAGGTTTCCACAAATAAAGTTTTCTTCTGAATCCGAAATTGATTCCTCAGCTTCTCTAAATAGCAATAAATAAATATTCACATTATGATAAATCGAATTAATTAGTCCCAGTAAAATCAGAAAACTACCAAACATTGTGGACACAAGCTATTCATTTGTTGACTACACTAAGTGAAACCATGTGTAAAGAGAGCTATTTAATTCAACATTGTTTTTCTGTGTGTGAAACAAAATCTTCCTTTTTCTTCTCGATTCGACTCTGCACTGCCCCCTTTCTTGTCCCCCTTTCCTCCCGACTTGGTCGGGGATTACCATCGCATTTGAATAATACATAAATATTACATCACCGAATTGTGTATAATTAAATTCGGGACGATAGAAACCCGTTTTCTGGATGCTAATTTCGCGCTGATTGTAAAGATGTTCCCGTTTCAATTTACAGGAGAGCCGTTGTGTTTCCACGCCGAATTTATCGTCTGCGGGTTTTTGGAGCTTTACTCCAGTTGATTGATGCCCGTTTATGGACAACCATCTTGGTGTGGTTGGAGGAAATCGTCTTGTCGGTTTTGTAGTTGAAGGCAGTTTGTGAATTAATTTATTGCAGTTTATTTCTTCTATAAACTCAAGGTGTTTTGTAAAATCCTCCTTTACTCTTTCAAAATACATATTTATTTCGTCTAGAACTGACAATCATTACTCTAAAAATAAGTCATTAGATAGTTCGAATATGGAAATATACAGTTTAATCACGAATACAAATTTTCACAAGAATTTTCGTCAGTGTACAAACATATATTAATTGTACAGAATTAAAAGTTTGTGCACTGACAAAAGTGCGTTTTGTGTGAACCATATGAACAAAAAATCCAGTAATATATAATGCGCGAGTCGTATGGTACTACTATGTGCACTACTGGGATTTTTGGTCATGTGGTTCATTACAACTTGAATGAAAAATCTCCACTCGATCGAGTTTTGCAAATGTAAAAATAATATTTCAACATTTATTTTATCAATATTTTGCAACTTTATATTGTCCTAAGAGTGAGATTTTCAGGGTGAGTTCGGTTCCCAAATGCCCGGCATTTCGAGTTCAACCAAAATCATCGCTCTGTGAAACCCGTTATTAGTATACTTTTTTTATGCTTTTCATCTGAGATTCAATAATTAATAGATTGCAGGTCAAGGAAACGTGCAGACCAGAAAGAAATTTTTGTTTTCAGTGAGAGTGTGGTTTATGATCCTGCACATAAAGAGTTTCTGCATTCAATCTACTTAGTAAAATTTGGCGTGCTATGAATCGATTAAAAACTGCTCATCATCGTTGAATTATTTTATCATTGTAATATAATACTGTCTATAGAAATAGATGTGAATATTGTACCTACAGATGAGGAAAAAATAGACATTGGAATAACATTTTCTGTTTATGAAATAGAATATGTGCTTTAGGGTATCGTTCAGGGTCTAATTGCTCTCTGAAGTGGATAGTTGATTCAAAATTATTATATTTTTATTGTCTCCTAATACTGAAGTTCGTTTTCGTGAGATATTTCGTTAATGGACACGTAAGTAAAAAAAATCCTTTTTCTCCAACGATCAAAAAATGTTGACATTTTTTAACTATTTTCAGGTGCGAAACCATAAATTCCCTTACCGTACAAAAAATTGCTCACTTTTAAGCTAGAATTAAAACGCTACTTTTAATCCTAGGACTAAAAGTAAATTGCATTTGACGTCTACTTGACAATCAATATTCACCAACAATATCAGATATCCCTGACTACCGACTTGCTATCGCTGTTATAATTAGCAGGTGTTCAAATTTATTACCAATTTTGAACGTTTTTTGAATAAAACCAATTTATTTTAATTTTGACTTGGCTGAAGAAAAAATAGTATATATTATCGGACTAAAAGTGCCTATTTTTAATCGCAATTTGCATTCGCTAGGCTCCGCCTCGCAACTGCAAATTTGCTCGTAAAAAAATGTGCACTTAATCCTTATAATATAATATACTAATTTATCCTAAAATAGAGAGAATTGATACAGCTCATCAAACTTTTTTTTCATACAATGAATTTCATCATCTTAATAAGTAAAAGATGTGAATGAGGTTGGAAAAATAATGAATAAAAATAGATTTATTTTCTGTAGGTTTCAGCAAAATAACATCAATCGCAGACCCTTGAACGCGATCACTCATCGTTTCCACATTGCACAATCTTCTCGAACCTTCTCATCCCAATCAGTTAACACCTAATAAATCCAACCCACAATATCCCAAACATGATTTCCAGAAAGAAGAAACATCTCGCCCCATCTCGCCCCATAAATATAACATCCAGGCACCGATTCCTTGTTAACTATTTCCGTACACCTCACCAAGACTCGAGAGACACGTATGGAAGATGTCAGTAGCATCGAGTCGCACTTAACCCCAGATTACTTATCAGCAACCTCCGCACATCACCACTCAATAAAGTCGCAGTTTAAAGTACTTTAGACAAGAAAGACAACCAGGACCATTTACATGAAAATGAGTACTAGGCAAGCAGATAAGAGACAGCAGCTGGTGGACAAGATGCTGTTAGTTTAGTTGGTTGTGACGACCGTTGATAAAATGTCGGTGGTGATTTGGGGATTATTTTGGTGATATTCGTTTATTGGTTAGTATGACTCTTGTTGAGAGATATTCGACATGTGTTCGTTTTGCCAATTACAGATTTCTGGAGAGATCAACCTTTGCATCGGTTCAGAATAAATTGTTTTTTCCTCATCTGAAGGCTCTATTCGAAAAAGAAAGTGGAATGTGAGTCGAATATTTTTGCCATGAAAGGTTTTAATATTATTCAAGATTCGGTTCTTCAACACCTCAAGTTCACCAGGAGGTCGCTACAAATTAAAAAGGTCTCCAGAAAGTTTCCATAATTTCCAATAAAAAAAATATTAGGCTAAACTATCAATAATCATTTGGTAGTATTCTTGAAGCTGAAATCTGTTTGGTCATTCAGAAGAAAATATGATTGCTTTGAACTGATACAAACTCGAGCAATGACTCTAGAGCAACTTATCAGCATCCTCTCACATTACCACTCAATAAACTCGCATTTAAAGTACTTTAGACAAGAAAGACAACCAGGACCATTTACATGAAAATAACGTACTAGGCAGGCAGATAGAGACGCAGCTGGTGAAGAGGATGCTGAGAAGACGTTGTTAGAATTGTGCAGGTGATTTGGGAGTGCTTTGGTGATTTCGTTTATTGATTGGTAATAACTCTTGTTTAGACTCCAGTGATAATATATTGATATCATGAAAGATCTGAATTTTCTTTAGGAATGGGAACGCCCGCACCTAAGTTCATCAGGAGTTGGTTACTGAATTAAAATCGTTCTCAAGTTTTGTAATATTTTATGACTTCCACACAAAAAATATTATGGAAAATCTGCTATACGCTATTAATATTAATTTCATGCTAGAAGATGAAACAAGATACTTATAAAACCCAAGCAATGTCTGAATAGTGTATTACCAGCACCTCCTGAACTTAGCGTATAATTCGAAGATAGATATTGATTGTTACATTTGCTATCTGGAGGGACCCAATTAATATCAAATCGATCAAATTTTGATGGGGAGGTTGAATTTCAAACTTCTGTTTACAAGTTTATTCGACTTACCCGAAAATCTAAAGATCTATATAACAAAGATAACGAAAAATAAATGATAAAGTGAAGATTGAGTAAATCACACAGTGTTGCAGATATTGATGATGGAATGTCTCGTTTCGACAAGAAAGATAACCAGAACCATTTACATGAAAATGACATACTAGGCAAGCAGATGCGCAGAAGACGTTGATAGAATGTGCAGTGATTTGGGAGTTGCTTTGGTGATTTTCGTTTATTGGTTGGTAATGACTCTTGTTGGGAGATATTCATCATATGTATGCTTTGCCATGGGATATTTTCTGAGAGAGACAAATGTTTTGTACCGATTTGAAGTGATTTTTTCATCTGAATGCTCAATTTAATGAAAGTTATAATATATTGATATCATGAAAGATCTGAATTTTCCTTAGGATTGGGAACGCCCGCACCTAAAGTTCATCAGAACTCAGCGTATAATTCGAAGATAGATATTGATTGGTCATTTGCTATCTGGAGGGACCCAAATAATATCAAGATCGATAAAATTTTGATGGGGAGGGTTGAATTTCAAAACTTCTGTGTTACAAGTTTTATTCGGCATACCCGAAAAATCAAAGATCTATGTAACAAAGATAACGAAAAATTAATGATAGAGATGAAGATTGAGTAAATCACACAGTGATCAGAATATTGATGGAAATGTCTCGTTTGGACAAGAACGATAACCAGAACCACTTACATGAAATGACGTACTAGGTAGGCAGATAAGGGACGCAGCTGATGGACAAATGCTGTTAGTTAGTTGGTTGTGACGACGTTGATAAATGTCAGGTGATTTGGGGATTATTTTGGTGATATTCGTTTATTGGTTGGTAATGACTCTTGTTGAGAGATATTCGACATGTGTTCGTTTTTCCAATTACGATTTTTTTCTGAGAGAGATCAACCTTTTGCATCGATTTAGATTGATTTTCTTGTCTGAATACTCAATTTGAAAAAGAGTCGAATATATTTGCCATGAACCTTTTAAGATTATTCAGGATACGGTACTCTTCAACACCTAAAGTTCACCAGAGGTCACTACATATTGTAAAGGTCCCCAGAAAGTTTCGTTATTACCAATAAATATGATCAAGGAAAACCTGCTAAACTATCAATATTCATTTAGTAGTGTTCTTGAAGAAAATATGATTGCTTTGAACTAATACAACTCCAACAATGGGTGCGTTCAGAAGCACTCAACTGTTGGCAACAGTTGAGTAAGTTGAGAAAGCGATAGCGTTCAGCGAAATCGCTGACAAATCGATGTTTCTCAGCAGATGTCGATTTCTGGCAGCGGTAAACTTTGCGCTTTGTTAGTCATCTGACCGCTGAGACATGCGCATATACCCATTATTTTGTGATTTGTTTATGTTTAGGCTTTTCAATTGAAATTTATTGAGGAGTATTTTGGTTACTGCGCGTATTTTGAAAATGTCTATCAAAAAAGGCTGCAGTAGTTTATGTCTGAAGGAAACCAACAACCTGTTGTTGAAAATAACAATAATATGCTTTTATGGAATAAAGCCGGTAAGTACATAATTTGGTCGTAATAGATATAGAATTTATCCTAAATTAAACTGTTGAGGGCATGATTTTGCTGATGATTTTTGAAATCATCGAGCGTATAATTTGGTATGACTTTCTCATAATAATTTTCATTTCTAATTGATTTCACTCTTTCAGGTTCAACTAAATTTGTTGGTTGTATTAAGTCAGCTATAGCAGCGGCAATTCCTTCAAATTAAGCTCATCGTACATTATTCTGCTATAAGCAACCTCCGCATATAATTATTTTCCATTATTATGATTATTTTAAATACACTCTTCAATTATAATCTGCAAGTACAATCACAACAAGTTTCTCTCAACTGTGTATCAAAAATAAGGTTATATTTATATATCACAAAGATAAATAAAATATCTTTGATATATCATGATATGTCAGATTTGTAGCGACGCGTTCAGAAAATTTCATCCGCTGAAACTCAACTCTACTAACTGATTTCTCCTTTATGCCAACAGTTGAGTGCTTCTGAACGTACCCAATGACTCTAGAGAACCTTATGGAGTTAATGAAAGATGTCAGTAGCACTTACACAAGATTACTTATCAGCATCCTCGCACCATCACCACTCACTCAATAAACTCGCAGTTTAAAGTACTTGAGACAAGAAAGACAACCAGGACCATTACATGAAATGAGTATTAGCATTGAGTTTAAAAAATATTTTTTAACCTCAATGGTACTAGGCAGGCAGATAAGAGACAGCAGCTTTGGCGAAGATGTGGAGAGGACGTTGATAAATGTGAGGTGATTTGAGAGTTGCTTTGGGGATTTTCGTTTATTGGTTGCTAATAACTCTTGTTGAGAGATATTCGTCATATGTATGTTTTGCCAATGGATAATTTCTGAGAGAGACAAATATTTTGTACCGATTTCCACTAATTTTTTCATCTGAATGCTCAATTCAATGACAGTTATAATATATTGATATCATGAAAGATGTGAATTTTCTCTAGGATTAGGAAAGCTCGCACCTAAAGTTCATCAGGAGATGGGTACTAAATTAAAATAGTTTCTCACATTCTCGCAGTTGAAAGTACTTTAGACAAGAAAGATAACCAGGACCATTCACCTGAAAATGACGTACTAGGCAGGCAGCTGGTGGAGAAGATGCTGTTAGTTAGTTGGTTGTGATGACGTTGATTAAATATGCAGGTGATTGTTTTGGTGTTTATTGGTTAGTAATGATTTGTTGGGAGATATTCGACATGTGTTAGTTTTGCCAATGAGGAATGTCCGAGGGTAACAAACCTTTTGCACCGATTTTCAACATTATTTTTCCATCTGATTACTCATTCAATGAATAGTTCATATCTCCTTTTCTCAACACAAAATGAACGATGCAGAGCATCAGACCAACCATGTTATAGTAAGCTAATGCGTTTTCCAATAATAACAACATACATCAGCCAGGTCTTGTACATCCAGGATAAACAAGACAAATTCCTGCAATAGAAAGGCTTTTGGTCCTTAGAAGGATCCTGAAAATAGACAGAGAATCAATTAACCAATGTCGACAATCGATGTAAGAGCACAATAAATCACCCCCACAAATCCTTAAATGTGTTTCGATGGCATTAACAATCTTCTCTCATTCGGACTAAGGCAGACAGCATGCCGTATGCATGCCCTCATAAATCGAATGAAAAATATTTTTATCTCGACCAGAAAACCGCTACGTGGCACAAAATCTCACCTAAATATGCAAACAGAATTTTAAGAAAAGCCCTGAATTTAATTTCGATTAGTTTTCTTTTATCTGAGATATTGAACAAAACAAACAAAAATTTTGAATGGCTATACTTTATGGAACACCCTGTACGATTTAGTTGGTTAACGAACTTAACTGTAGCATTTGGGACCGATCTCACCCTGAAAATCTCAGTCTCTAGTGCCCGTACTCATAGTCGATGCTCCGTCAGTTCTCGTACTCAAGCAATTCTCAAGCATTCATTTCCTCTCATAGACGTTACTCGGTACTCAAGCAATACTTCGTCGATGCTCAGCTACCGACCAACCTTGAGATGTTCTCGATGTCGAACTGTCAGACAATTGTCAATATTCAAATTTCAAAATATAATGGCGGATCTCCATGGCAACTCAGCAGTGATACCACAGAAAAAAGTGAAAATAACCGATTCCGATGATGTTCGAATTCTCCGCCGAGTATTGCCGAAGGTTTGGTTTATGAGATACGATCGTCGCTAAGCATGCGAGCTCGTCTCCGCCGAGAACGGCTTGAGTATGAGATTGAGAACTGACGGAGCATCGACTATGAGTACGGGCATAGGACATTCCTTTCTAAACTTATCGTTCTTACGGCCTGACGGCCCGCGGATAGAAATGAGTCTGACCACGGATTCGTCATCAGGAAGTCGAACCATTTTCGGCTCAGAATTGGAAAATTACAGACATAGCACCCGTTTTAGTAGAACGAGCGTCTCAAAAAGCGTTTGATAGTATGATACACGTGTATAATTGAATTCTGTTTAAAGCACTTAAGCCTTAATTATACTCAACCCTTCTTACTGCCACTCGCGTTGTCGGCAATAAATCCCGAAATATTTCTGCAGCAGTATCGGAGGCAGTGAGCATTTACACTCTGCCGCAACATTTCCCTCGCGACCAAGATCGCGAAATGTTGCTCGTTACCGACACTTAGTGTCGGTAACGACGGACAAAGAAATTCCACAGCAACCTAGTTGAATTTAATCACTTGCTGTTCACGTTGCCGGTCCTTAGACTTCCATACGAAAAACCGCCAATTCAGGAGCGTAGAGCAAAACAAGTGGCAATGTGAGGCAGCAGGGAAGTGTAGTGATTATATTCTCTCGCGTGGCCCACTTCCCTGCTCCATGCCGTGGAAGAGAGCTGACTGTAATCGGGGTGTTAGAACATAGAAATAAGCTATTTATGCTGCATCTTCAATCATAACAATATTGAATAACATGTGGAGGTAGCTGACAAAAAGTTTTTTTCGACATCGATGTCAGTTAGTTATCTCGTTGTTATAAGCTTTTATATAATTAACATGCCCTACATGTTATTCTTCAGTTCATTTTAAAATCAAGTGTAGCACTGAAGACACAGTAAGTCAGTCATTTTAGTTTATAGTATTTAGTAATTTTTTCTCAAGCTGAAATACACGATACATAGCAAATATGCTGTATTAAGATAACTTGTTTCTAATTAATGACAACATACATCAGACTCATCCGGCACATCCAGGATGGAAATAATCGAAAAATCGAAAGGCTTTTCGTCTTCAAAAGGATTCCGAAAATAGAAAGATAATCAATTAACCAATGTCGACAATCAATGTAAGAACACCATAAATCTCCCCCACAAATCTTAAATGTGTTCTGATGGCATTAACAAATCTTCTCTCATTCAGGCTAAAGCAGACAGCATGTCGTATGCATGCCTCCTAAATCGAACGAAAAATATTTTTATCTCGACCAGAAACGCGCTAAGTGGCACGAAATCTCACACAAACATGCAAATTCGGGTAACTAATTAGCCCCAGCCTGTCACTACAATATTTCGGTCGGGTTCAGATTTCTGGAAATAGAGCAAGAAAAATCAGGGGAACATCACTAGCACACGTTTGTATTTGGAGATCCTCCCAGATTTAGTACTGCTGCAAGGGATTTGCGGTTAGGGACCTTTCTTTTCAAGTTTCATGGACAAACTCCCTGAAAGATTTATAATTATAAAGGGACATCTCTTTCTTTTCGTTTCAACTGATCAGAATAGGTTTATCAATAGTGGCCTAGTCAATTTGTTTGTTCTGTCTGATTGAAATTGTCAATAGTTCAGTGGCTTGTAATTTTCATTTGAACCACAAATTCAGTGTATTACGATGACATACATTTCTCCAAGAAAACAATAAAATCCATATGAGCAAACCCTGCAGTGTTATTCGCATATCCTGATATTCGTGCACATGATTCTTCTATACTATCTACTGTAATACTGGTCAGCGGATTGTTTCAAGAATTTTCTTTCAATAATTTTTCCAACCAAATAGCATTTGATGAAAGGGTTCAATAACTCAGTAAATCAGGTCTGGCTCTCCAAGTGATGATTTTTTATAAACCAGATGTTGAATTTCACGAAAACTCGACGAACGTCATTTTATACAGGGTGAAACATAATCTATTTTTTTACCCTAACTTTAGAACCACTCCGGTGTTGTTACAGTTGTTCCACCACATGTATGTTTCTTAATTCATCATCAAGACATATCTTCTATTGACAATTTGAGTTTTAATTTATAACAATAGAGCCATTTTTGTTGAAGATACAGGGCTTTCAGAGCAACATAAAACTCCACAATTTCGTTATGGCTTTGAAAATACTTTCGCAGATTTAACCTTAAGTCCGTACGTTATGAAAATAAACTGAAATCTGAGTGAAAACATAAATCAAGAGAAGTTTTAGAGCAATATGTTGTTCTGTAGGCACCGTTTATTGGAGGCGATTTCGTGCTAATGCTTCATATGCTCGACCGCATTATCCGCATGTGGCTAGGATTGCGAGTGAGTATTTAGCAGAGGTTGATATCCAAGAATTTAACTGGCCTGCCCTGAGCCCAGATTCGAACCGATTGGGCATGTTTGGATGCTCATGGGAGGAGAATTCGATCTCTCGTACCAACTCCTGAGCAGCAGCTCAGTGATGCTCTGATTGATTCAAAATCTTAATGAGGACATGAGGAGGATGAATTGCACCTGTTATCCGAATCTGGGCGGAAAACATGTTTTCGACTCAGTTTTCAGTTTATTTTTATAGGTCAGAATTTTAGGTTGAAAT